>JBBPNO010000265.1:0-33409 GCA_038090915.1 Boletus eberwhitei
GTATGTCGAATGGGGAAACGCCAGTGTTAGTGCCATTGCCTGCTGTTGCACCTCCGGCGGCGGTGGCGTTTCCGGTGCCCGTCGTACCGTTTCCCGTCGTACCATTGCTGACTACCGCAGCAGCGGCCAGGCCTGTCCTGTAATACCTTCTGCTGAAGTTGGAGCCTTGAATCGCCGCAGCTGCTCCAGAACGTGACCCGGGCCCGCTCTCCAGTAGATACAGTCTCCTGTGCAGCTCGGAGCGGAGGGCATGCTCTGGTGGCTCCTCGCGCCCTGTCATGCGAGCGAGACGCCTGGAACCTCGGTTGATGTGTTGTTGTAGAAGCTGTCAGATCACCAAATAAGTTGGGATGACAAAAAGCAGGACGAGCGGGACAGGAGGACCTACAACTTGGGGGTGGAGGTCTACGCCACTCGGAATGTGAAGACGCTTGAGGGGCATGGTAACCATCCCGGAATTGCTTTGGAGTTGACGCCATGCGCGGGCTGGAATAGCGTCTGCTGGCGTGGAATTCAAGAGGCACGCTAAGAGGAGCAAGGCGAACAAAAATGAATTCATGACTGATCAGAGTGGGGGCAATAGACAACGCGATCTGTAAGTTGACTAGCGGTACGGGTGAGACGAATCGTGAGTCGGCCAGCGACTGTAGAGTGAGCGCAATCGTAAAGGAGAAGATGGCACCTAGGAGCCCGGTTTGTACACCCTTGAGTTGGGGAGGAGTGATAGAGCGACAGAATCAGTCGCATTGTCTTAACTTATATATACTCTGAAATGGACCTAGCGGATATGTTATATGTGGTTACGTAAGATTTGGTCGGAGCGCAATAACATGACAATACTTTTCATGCGTTACCTTGTCGACAATGTCTTAAAAAAAAAGTACATTGAATATGTTGCATGACCTCGGAGTCACTTTGCTCCAAAATATTTTCGGTGTGAATTTGCAGTTCAGCACTGGCCAGACAATGTTGCGTAGAAACAGAAGATTTGGTATCGTGTCACAATATTTCGAGCGTGAATTCATAATCTGATCGGTTGTGATGGAGGAACTCGACATTGGTGACACAATAAACTGGCTGCACGTCGGTGCTTGTCAGAGACGAAGCACCCTCCAACTGGCCACACGCACCTCGTTGGTACAAATGATTAACTGAAAAAACTAGAGTTTAGCTAGCATTTTGGGATGTGGCAGCGTATGCTCGCGCGCGTCCAATTGGATAGCCTCCAAGCAATCCTTGTATATGAAGGTCTTGATCGCGCCCCACACACCCTGTTTGGGTAAAGTCGAAACCTCTGTTGCGAGCTTTGTAGCTTCCTTTAATACAATCTCGGTCCCTAGTTCGACGCTCGTTCCGCTGCAATTTGCAAGACGATCTACGATGCCTGCTGCGTGTGCTTCAGTTGGTGTGAAGCGGTGCCCTTCCAGGGCGATACGTCGCCGAAGAGAAGCGTCGGATACCTTGGCATTGAGGATGGCGGCAAGCGAGAGGGGCCAAGGTGCACCGAAGTGAACCTGGAAAACCGATGGTGTTAGGGGTATTTACCGAGCCATAACTGATGACAGAAGTGAATAGGAGGTAAAGAATACCTCGTTCATGCATAACCACGCCCGCCTTCTGCTTCCGTCAGTCATGACCCGGTAGTCACAACAGAGAGCCAGCATAAAGCCAGCCGCAAAGCAGTGGCCATTTATGGCTGCGATGATAGGGACTTGGCACGGGTGAACATCAGTACATGCAGGGACATAGAGAACACACTAGGGAAAGTCAGCAGGCGTGCAAAGAGTGGATTTGCGGTATCTGGTGTAGGATAGAATCTGTATAGTCAGACGGTAGTAAAGGCGCCTGCACAAACCAGTGAAAAAGTCGGGGTTGTTCTTTACGCTGTCGTACTGAAAGCCATTGCTGAAGAATTTGTCTTGACTACGTTTCCCCACGATTATAAGTGCACCTTCTCCAGCGATGGACTTTGGTGCGGGATGCCGACTGCCTGTGAGGGCGGTAAGCCTGTTGTTTGTCCAGTGTTGCTCGACCATGTCCAGTGCGGGCCGGAGTGCATCATCGATCAAACGTGCAGTGAGTCTGGAGTCCTCTCCGTTGTGCAACTCGATCATCCATAAACCATCCTGAGCTGCAGAGTGCTCAATTGTGCGCATCAGAGGTAACCTGAAGAAACGCTCACGGTAAGTGATGGTGAGGAGAGGCTGGGATGTGGGGAGAGAAAGAGGAAAGTCGAAACGAGCCATACGTACTTGAGCTAGTTTGATCAATGATCACTAGTCAGGCTATGGGCCTGCTACCTGGTCATGTGACCGCTCGACAAACCTGCCCTGAGTCGGATTATCCATAGGGGGAACGTGGCTGGTGTGAAGTAAGTTACTACCAAGTCTACTTGGTCTTGTATTTTCTAAAATGCGCTTCGTTACGCGTGCCTTTGCTTTCGTGGCCCTCTTCGTTCTCGCCGTCTCTGCATGTGCGTCTCCATCTTGTCTCCCTGCACGCGTGTTGTGATAGTCTGACAATGCCTTCTAAGCATCCCTCGAGCCAATCGAACCGGAAGTTGTCATTGAAGTATCGTTCCCTGAGCACAATCCTTTTGGTCGTATGTCACCAACTAACACCCGTCTATCCCTTCTCTGACACGCCTTCATAGACATAGTGAACGGCGAACGTAACCAAATTTACCTTTTGGTCGAAAATAAGAGCGACCAGAATGTGACGCTCGACTCTGTCGGTGGATCTTTCCATCATCCGGATAATGGTGCTCTAGTGAAGAATGTCTGTCCCTTCCTCTCTTCCCCTTCTTAGCGCCAACCCACCATTCCCTGTCAGACAACTTCGCTCACGTATGGCCTTCCGTTGTTGGAAAAGTCCAAACTCCAAATTCCTTACGCGTTTTACTCCGAGTAAGCTTTCCCACTCTCCCGCGTCCCTTGAAGATTAATCGGATTTGATGCAGGTTTAAGGTATGCACATCATTTGGATCCCAACATCTTTGTCCGACATGAAATTTAGCCAGGAGACCTTCGTCTTAATATCTGGCTGGAGCATTCTGCGGATGTAAGTTTCCCCACCTCTCAAGCATCTAAATCGTCGACTGACCTGCTATTTCTTAGGACCTCAAGTTCCGCATCACAGCTTTTGACTCTGTGGTGACCATTGTTGAACCCGAAGGTTCTTGGTTTGACTTGAAGCTGTCAGTCCTTTGTGTTGTCACGATATCTCCTGCTCAGTTGTCCTCGTATCCAGTATTTCGACATACTTGATCGTCACTGCGTTCCTCGGTGGGGCATCCTATTTCATTTACCTCACCTACTTCCCTGTTGCGAGAGCCAAGAAATCCAAGCGCGTTCGCCCCAACGCCAGCGCGCCTGCCAGCACCGTCACAGTCACTTCTAGTGGAGCTAGATACGAGGAGGAATGGATCCCTGAGCACCATCTCAAGAAACCAACGGCAAGGAAGCCCACCGCTATTAGCAGCGGAGAGGAGGTGAGCGGCGGCGAGACGAGTGGAACTGAGAAGAAGCGGCGCAAGGGCAAGAAATGAAGTCCTCCAGCTCTATTTTGAGTTGACTTGTCAATCTAGGGAGATAGTCATTGTACCCTCGATTATCGATATCTTTGGACGGACACATAATTAATACACAGCACTACTTGAGAGCAAATTATGCAGTGGGGTATGTGGCCAGTCATGACGTGTAGTGGGAAAGCTATCGGGTACTGTTGGAACCACTATCTCGTTTATTCAAACATCGATTTTCTTGTATCCCTTTACCTACCCATTCAGGATGCGAGTCAATTGCCATATTGTGCGACGACAGACCGACGCACTTTGTTTTCTAGCAACATTCGAGCGTACTTTTCCGACAACCACCGGCAGTTCTCGAGAGAGTTAACGCCCTCGTGTCGCTGGCATTTGACGAGTTCGTCTCGCACTAGGCGGGCTTCCATGGCTTTGATCCATGACTCCCGGATGAAATCCTCGCGTTCCTGGAGTTTAGCTGCGTCCCGGGGCGACCGAGTTGGTACCGTAGGGAGGTACAGTAGAATGACAATGCGATTTAGAAAATAACCGATTGGATACAAAGCTGGCTTGTGGGTACTGACCTCTGATCAGTTCAGCTCGGTCGTCGGACATGGTCGCAGAATTAATGGTACTTATGGTCAGTATGCAGCCAGAAATCGGAAGAGGTGAAGACTTGGCTGTGTTTTATTTTGTTTGGTCAAGTACATCATAATAACTTACAACGGGACGTCGACTCGCTACTCAATGCGCCTGTCCCACAGTTCAATCAGCTATATGTACAAAGATCGTTGATTGGGATTTGAGCTCTGCCTAGACTCGATAAGCTCCGAGTATTAGGTGGCAGATGTTTTCAACTCGGCCGCGAGAGGATCAGAACAAATTCATCATTGTCCCCAAATTGTCCCATAGCAATGCGACTCGGAACCACTTCCCATGGTGCAATAATTGACTGAACCCGCTCTGGTACGCGAGTTACACGATTGTCAGGTCGTTCCTCGCTAATTGTTGTTCAACGGTACTTACCAGATCGTATGATCGTAATATTCCTCCCATCGCTTCAAGTTGCGCGTTGCAACTGTCTTAATTGTTCTGCATGCAGCCTTCTCTCCCTTTTCTCCTTCAGACATTCCCGGACGAAGTACGTGATAGTGCATATCAAGATGCAAAGAGATAGCGAAAAAACCACTTCTCTTAGCTGCAGGATCAACTCATCAGCCACTCTGTTCAGCAGCGGCATCAACTGTTCCAGGGCATTTTGCACAAATTCCTCTTCGTTAAACAACAGCCCCATTCTAGGTATCGTCGCTTTTGCGCGTATGCATGTCAAATCTAGCATCATCACCAACTGAGAAGATGCACGCTTACTTAGCTAGGTGCGGATTGCAAGTCGACGTGGCGAGGTAAGAGCCACACTCGTGCGGTATGGTGGCACTTATGCCCATCTGGGCGTTAGAAGGGGGTCTAGATTGCCTCGCGGACGTCTCGTATTCTCACAGGCATCGGTCTACTGCATGTCCGATACTCACATGGCTTTGACTGGCTGGTAAAGCGCAGAAGCTTCGTCATTTGCAATTCATAATCCATCAGTGATAGTGTGTTTGAGGCCGGCGGTCGAAAAGTTTTGGTCTTGTAGATAAGATGTCGAGAACGACTAATTTCTTGACGCTTAGAAGGGGATATGCGAAACCCGCGAGGACCAAGGTGGTAAGGTCACGACAATATCTGCGATGCTCTGGGCGTTAACAATGCTACCCACAGCAAACAAACTCCTAGATTAGGTGGCAGGAACCATCAGAAACATGCCGGCGCCCCGATCCAACGCCGGACCTTTTAAAAGACGATAATTCTCAGTCTCGCACGTAAATGTCCTCAGCTTAAGCTCTCAATATTCCGGTTGGGTGTTATTTATTGGGCATTTGGTCACGACCGTAGGCGAGCTAAACGAGCTTCGTACGATGATCGTCTACTCGTTACAAACCAAATGGCAATATACAGTCGCCTTCAATGGCTCCCGGCTCTTCCTTGGGAAAACTAACAGAACAATTAATCGCCTAGATTTTTCCTCGACTCAGCGTGGAATATAGCGTTATCACCATTCTGTCCCCTCTGGGCAACAAATTTCTTGGACCTGTAACATGCACCCGGTTCGCATGGGTTAAGTCTACCCCGAGCTTGACATTCAAGCCGACACGTCTTCGGCACACATGTCAAACCGACCCCACGCCCTCGCTATAAACGTTGGCTGATAGTCAAATTCCAACGTGAGAATGCTCCAGATAGCATTGCATTTTCTTACTTTCATTAAAAACCGCTGTCTGTAGGGATCAGTTATTCTCGTATGCTTGAGACTATTGGGAAAAAAAATTGGAGGGACATTCGATCTCTGGCAGTGCGTCCTCGATGCACAGAAATATATTGGGCCGATTCTCCGCAAAGATGCCTAGATCTTCCCAAAACTCATGGCTGTCTCGCTTCCTGGAGCATGTCGTCAGTCGCCTCACAGTGCCAACACCAGCTTGTGGTTTTACGAGGGAATCGAAGCCCAACGGAGCTGTCCGCTGGCCCATCGACACCGTTGACTCTCTGGTGGCGTCTGATGGCCGTATTCACGAATGAGAATTCGAGTGTCAGAAGTTCACGGTCGGCGTCGCAATCCTTCCTGAGAACTCCTGCATGTCTTCCCCTCGGACCTTGTCCGTGATGGGAACAGCGATCAAGAAGAGTGGAAGTATATCTCTGCGCGGCCCTGGCGCTCGCGGGGTGACAAAGAATATAGATATATGGTTGCCTTGATGAAAATGTCGTCGCTTGTGGAGCCAAATACTGATTTGTATGGAGAATTTAGATGCTCCTCGGGGAACTTCCTCCACGACATTTCCAACCTATGATGGATTCAGTATCACAAAAAAATTATCGCGTTAGACACAAAGTTCAACAGACACGTTCATCTTGCCTGACATAAAATGGGAATCGGAAGTGGGAATGAAAGTGTTGAAGACACTACCCACTCCTCCATGCAAATCAGCAGCGCAAACGAGTTCTATCTCCCTGATTTGTTCTCGGTCTGTCCTCTGCAGAAGGGCAATATCTTCCCTGGCGACTATGGATCCATAGGCGCCGAATCCAAGTCTTGGATCAACGCGTTTGATGCCCTGACAGAAAGACAGCGCAACATTTTCAACAGGACGAACAGCGAATTACTGTCAGCGAGAGCATTTCCCTACGCTTCTGAGGAGAGATTCAGAATATGTTGTGACTGCCTCAATCTGCTCTGGATGATCGATGAAATCAGTGACGACCAGGACGGGCTTGGCGCAAGAAAAACTGGTGATATCTTCATCGATTGTTTGAAGGACCCAGAGTACAAGGACAGCTCACCTCTCGCTCAGCTCACGAAAGAGTGAGGATTATTTATTGCTTCTTCCGATAACTGCTCAACGTTTAACGTTCAACTTCCATAGCTTCCGAAAGCGTTTCTACGAAAAGCTACGCCCACGCTCAGCCAAGCGGTTCATCAAGCATATCGAAGATTACATCAATGCATTTGTCTTGGAAGCACACCTTCGCGAAAAGGGCGATATTCTCAATTTCGCATCGTACCCGGCTCTGCGGCGAAACAACAGCGCAAACCATATTTCGTTTGATTTTGTGGCGTTTGGACTCGACCTTGACTTGCCCGACGAGTTGTTCGAAGATCCTGGCTTCTTAAAGGTGTATTACTCCGCAGGCGACATTATTTGGTGGTCCAATGTTTGTACCTTGACATGGAGTATGACCTTTGCATATTGACTAGCACGACGTCCAGGACGTATACTCGTTCAAGATGGAACACAACAAAGGTCATGGTGGGAGTAATATTGTGACGATATTGATGCACGAGCGGGGAATGGATCTACAGACGGCGGCCAACTTCGTTGGGGAAGAATGCAAGAAGCTGATGGATGCCTATTTCGAGGAACGCAAGAATATGAGGTCGTGGGGGAGGGAGCTGGACGCCGACCTAGAACGCTACTTCGACGCACTTGGACAATGGGTAATTGCAAACATGGAGTGGTCCTTTGAAACGAGGAGGTATTTTGGGGAAGCCTTCGAAGAAGTGCGGAGGACACGCCTCGTCAGGCTGTAGACTATTCCCTCGGTACTATTCCAGGCTGTGGCACACTTTGGTCTCCATCCGGTTGTAGTACTAGTACATAGATAAAATCGCCTGCCGCATTCGCTCCAAGGAGCAGAGATGATATCGATATTGAACGACATTCATCTAAATCATGCACAGGTAGATATACTGTGGAGTACTCAAGACTTGTCGAGCAGGGGATCTTGGAACGCTAGATGGGTGCAGTGTCCTACCACCATCACAACATGAGCTGGGTAGCACACAAGTCATATGTATAACCCTACCATCGCCTGAGTTCCTCGTCCCACACCGTCCATCTTCACAGAGCACCAGGCGCCTGTGAAGGTGGGAGGTGATTCGTTACAATAAGAATGGTCCAGTACTGCCTTGTGTGGTGAGTAAAACATACGATATTGCTTGAGGGGTGTAGAGAGGACAATTATTGCAATCGGTAGGCAGAGATCGTAGACGTGTAAGGGATGAATGAAAATCAAACAGGTATGGATGACGAGGCGATGTGATGAGTTGATTTGCGTTGTACATGACCACGACCAAACACCATAAAAACAACCGAGATAGAGGATGTGTTGGAGACAGATGGATGAGGAAGATGATGGTGTGGGGAGTAACCGGCGCAAAGGGGTGGTCTACAGAGTGAAATAGATAACTTGTGGTAATCCGGGCTACAGTTCATCTGAAACATTGATAGAGAAGTACGGATGATGCAGGGCTTCCCGCACTGTTATCCGTTGTGCAGGATCAAAAGCAAGTAATCGCCGCACGAGATCCAAAAAATGTTTGTTGATCTGGTCGCTTGGCGGTATAACCTCCTGCGAAACAAAGGAAATTCAGCGAATAGTGGTAGGAAGCGTAACAAAGAATTACCACGAGTGGCTTGGTTGCACGAACATCCTTCTTGCTTTGCCGCGAAGCCTTGGGCTTGGGCCAGTCAAGCCGTGGACCTTCCTTAAAGAACTCTGGCTTCGACCGCGCCCCTGCACGTGCCAAGCGATCAAACATCTTTCCCATAACCACTTCCATCATGGCCAGGTGCTCAAGATTATCGTGTGTTTGATAGAGTGCGACCCCGGTATAAAATTCGACAAGAATGCATCCCAATGAGTATGCATCACACGGGTATGACCATCCCAAACCTATGAAAGAGAGCTCTCGTAAGTAGGATGAACCTTGCGACCGAAAGAAGCGCACCAAGGATAATTTCCGGTGCTCGGTAGTGACGTGTCGAAACAACCGTTGAGTGATACTCTTCCTCGAACGTCGCAGAACCGAAATCTATGAGGCGAATGTCTGTGGATTGAAGTATTCGTTTTGTCCGTGGTGGAGCATTCCGCTGTAAAAGGAAATCTCATTACATTTAATTTGCGTATGGAAGTTGCGGCACCACTTACCTTTCCAGGCACGGGCACAACAGCAAGCCTGTAGTCGTTGTGCACAAGTAAGATATTTTCCGGTTTGAGATCTGTATGAATCAAGTGAAGATCGTGGAGGACTACAACGGCGCACATGTAAGTTATACTCCGATACAGGAAGGTAACAACATACAAGCAACACTGCCAAGCAATTGCCTGGCGAAAGATTGTATGTGGTTCCGGGGGAACGGGGCAAATTCGTTCTCCTTCAAAAAGTCATATACACACATGCCCAACAATTCTGAAACCAAGCATATGTGGTTTCGGTGGTCAAACCAGTGGAGTAAATGGATGCATTTACTGGAAAAAAATACAATAGAATGTTAGCATTCTGCAAATTGCTGAACACGCAGACCAACTGGACGTTTGCGGGGTCTCTTTCCTTGAGTTTCTGGAGGACACGTATTTCAATCTTGCTCGCATCACGGTACTTTGGGATGGCACGAATGATCTTAATCGCTACTCGGTTCTGTGTTTGAATGTCGACTGCTTCCACCACTTTGCCGAATGTTCCTTGACCAAGAAGGCGAACCGTGCGATCTGAAACGACAGGCGGTCGGGATGGATGAATATTGCAACGGACAGCGGCTTACAACGATTATAAATTATGTCGTCTGGGACAATAATGTAATGGCCCTCCTTATCATCGCAAGGAACGACGCCGTTGGATGGCTGATGATGAATTAATACAGGTTCCTGACCAAAGGATTGTAGGGAAGGTGTTACGTACGTCTGTGGTGGCAGGCCCACTGCCGCTTGCCCAGGACTTGGAGGGTACGGCGGCCTGTTGTTGGAGGCTAGTAGCGATCTTCTTCACAATGGTCCCACGGGGGTCGTCGGGCTGGTCTCGCTTCCTCTTCTTTGGCGCTGGTGCCACTTGCACTGCCGAGGAAGTACTGGCAGACAAGGCCTGAGCCTCTGCGGCGGCACGAGCTCTGGTCCTGATTGGAGCTGAGTAGGGTGGAGGTTGGTAGGAAGCGGAGTAAGCATTGGTGTGAGTTGTTGCAGGAGATATGGTGGATGGAGGTGGAGTATCTTCAATAACGATTACTTCACGCACTCGGCCTTCGTCGTCGACTTCTTGAACTTCACTGTAGCTGACCGTGTATTGGTGGGCTCTCTTTCGCTTGCGGGAGACGACTGGGGGGGTGGGCATCATTGTGAGATTTGAGCGAGGTTGGGTGAGCGATGGGGGATGATACTGGTCTAGGAGTGGAGGGAGAGGTTGGCGATTTATGACAGCTTGCATTACTTGGAGGAGAAGATGATGGTAGGGGACGAAGGTGAGGAAAGGGAGAGGGAACGAGATTGAAAGCCAGCAAGCCAGCTCAAACTTGTCCGGCCTCTGAGAATGCAACACACAGGATCAAGTGCTACTTGTTGTCACTTGTTTTGCCACTTAAGCCACACAAAAAATTGAAAATCAGAGAGGTGCAGGAGAGGCCAAATATCCAACAGTCTGACGGAGACTCCCCGCCATCCGGATGTTTTTGTCCTGGATCCTGTGCAAATTGACGAGCTGGTGCACCAGAAATAGAAGCATCCTCGCAAATTCGCGCGGTTTTCCGTACTGAAACGTGACCAGAGGTTCCCAGTTTGCTCGTCACACGGGGCGGTCACGGAGGAGTCTACTCGCTGTGGTCGTCGACGAGTCTGTCCGCCAGCTCAGTCGCTCCCCGTCCTCGTCGTTCTCCCCGACATCCACCCTAGCCAGCATGCGTGGCCTCCCTTTTCCTAGCAACGCTCTCTTCGACCGTGAAGCAGCGAGCGAACGTGGAACGCCCTTCAGCAACGTAGGCGACATTCCGATTGATCCTGCCCTTGCAGGTCCTTCAGCTATCGACCCAGCCATAGCCCGCGACGGAAATACACATTCAGAGCGTTCTCAGCAGGTAAGTTTCATCCGTTACACATATCTGTGACACCCAGTTGGCGACAAACGCGTCGCGTGTTGTAATTAGCTTCAGACGTGGTTACTGAGTGCAATGCTCATCAAATCATCAACAGCCGCGTCCCACCATTGTCCAGGATGATGTTCCGCCTCCTCGACGGAGGCATTACTCTCAAGAACCGTTGCAGTACGACCAGGGGCCTCAAGGTGATCCGTTCGCGCCTCAGCCACCCGCGGCTTATCTGCCGATCCCGGAAACGGAGCTTGCACGGGTCACGAAACCGCAAAAACGAAAGAGAAAACCTAGACGTGAAGAGGAATGCGGGTTTTGCCAGGGTAACGATTGCAAGAACAAGCATGGTGAACCTGAGGTGATGGTCTCCTGTGAAGATTGCGGGCGGAGTGGTGTGTCTCGTCGTGCTTTGCCTCGTGGAGAGCTTTATTAATTGTGTTTCCCAGGACATCCAAGCTGTATGGAGCTTGGCAAGGTCGCCGAAGTAGTTCGATCTTACCTTTGGAAGTGTATCGAATGCAAGATCTGCGAGATTTGCCAAGAAAAGGGGGACGATGTAAGAGTGCCCAGCCGGTTCATGTATTATTTGTTCATATGTCAATAGGCCAGGATATTGTTTTGTGACTTCTGCGATCGAGGTATATCACAAGTGCTACCGCGTTGCTCAGCTGTTCACAATTTCGCTTTTAATAGGTTGGCACATGGATTGTCTCCAACCTCCACTAGAGGAAGAACCACCAGGCCAATGGCACTGTCCTCTTTGCCCACCACTCGACATACTCCCTCCCGATCCTGAACCCACTCTAGCCCAACATGAAGCTTTCCCCCCCACAGGACAGGACTACCTCATTGGCAAATCTGATCGTGATGGATCGACCAGTGACCCACTCCGTGCGGACCCTGAAATGCGTATCCAGGTCAATGATTCGTCCACTGACGAATCCTCCGATTCGGACTCGGATTCGGACGAAACGGCGAGCGCTCCCACGACGCGCCGTCCTGAATCGGTTAAGAAGAGACCCGCTAAGCGCACAGAGACACAGACTCCGCGCCCCATAAAACGCATGCGCACCAAGGTGCGCTCTCCGCCGCCGCCGTTAATTGTACGGTTGCGGCTCCCGCCCAAGGGTAAGGGCAAGGAGCGTGAGGACGATATGGAGCACAATATTTTTGAGGAACTTTTACCACCAGCAGAGAGGGATACGTCGAAGACGAGCATTGACAGCTTTGATAGGTCAAGATTTGAGAAGAGCAGGCTTGCTGCTGAGGTATGTAGTTGACGCATGCGCTTCGGCATCGTTGGCTGACCACTTCTCCCTAGGATAAATTGTATCCGGCCCCGGTTCCACCACCTTCGGCTGCCGAGAACCCAGACATGCCGATAGCCGGTCCATCATCGCGCCCACTTCGCTCCACCACCCTCCATCAATTATCTATACCTGCTTCATTGCCACCCGTGTCTCCGGTGCCATCCACCCCAAGTCTCATCCCACCTACCCCAGGGATCTTCTCCCAAACCCCGAACACTCCAACCGTCCCCGACGGACAGTCGACGTTGCGTATACGTACCATCCGTTTCGGACCCTATGACATCCATCCTTGGTACGATGCCCCGTTCCCGGAAGAGTATGCAAGTATACCAGACGGACGGCTGTGGATATGCGAGTTTTGTTTGAAGTATATGCGTAGCCGCTTTGCATTTGGTCGGCATCGAGTGAGCTCTTGTTTGAATGTGGGGCATACACACCCTGTAGCTGACCTGTGATTACAGATGAAATGTAAAGCTCGTCATCCGCCGGGTGATGAAATCTACCGCGACAATTCGATTTCCATATTCGAGGTGGACGGACGCAAGAACAAAATATACTGCCAGAACCTTTGCCTCTTATCCAAAATGTTCCTTGACCATAAGTCTCTTTTCTATGATGTCGAACCATTTCTTTTCTACGTCATGGCGGAGCTCGATGACATTGGGGCTCATTTCGTGGGATACTTCAGCAAGGAGAAATGTTCACCGAAACAATACAACGTGAGCTGTATTATGACACTTCCAGTACGACAACGGCAGGGCTGGGGAAATTATCTCATCGATTTCAGTATGTTTGGCATCCCGGAATCGTGTTGAGCTGTTAACCAAATGCTCGCCCAGGTTACCTGTTGTCGAAAAAAGAACAGCGTGCAGGCTCTCCTGAAAAGCCACTCTCTGGACTGGGTGCTCTTGGCTACAAGAACTACTGGACGCTCGCACTTATGCGTTACCTCAGATCAGCCACCCCGAAGCCGGCGCTTGAAGGTCAGCTTATTTTCTTTCGCTCATGGGTTGACTCTCCCTCACACCAGGTGCCCTGCGTACCGCCGAACAGATATCAGTAGAGCCACATCTATGACCATCGAGGACATTTTTACCATTCTTATGCAGCAAGACATGATTACAGTGGACACCGCAGTCCCAAACCCTGCTCGTCCGTCACCAGGGCAGTCGATCAAGTTCCCGCGTGGTCGCAAAAATGGCATTGCGCGGAGGCACTTGCAGAGACCCAATCCACAAAAGCAAGCGGAATGGGGAGGAAACAAGTCCAACGCGTCGTTCGTCGCTCCCACGCACTACGAAATCTCTTGGGACCATGACAAGGTGGAGCGCTGGCTGGAGGCTTGGGAGAAGAAGGGATATCTGAGGCTCAAGCCCGATAAGCTGAAATGGACACCGTTCGTGTTGTCTCGCACCAAAGGGGATGTGGAGCTCCTTCAGACCGAGGCGGGCTTAGGTTTCGGTGCCATAACCCACGCTGGTACGCCTCAGAGTCCAATGGACGGTGGGACGCCTATGCTGGATATTGGTGGTCGGGCCAAATCTCTGGGCTCTGGACAAAGTTCGTCAAACGAGCAGAACGAACAAGTGGTTGTTCATGATGCAGTAGAGGTGACTGCAGCCCACCTTTTTGATGACCTGCTCCCCGAGAAAATGGCCACACCAAAGAAACAGGTGAAAAATAACCTTAGGGATGTTAGTCTCGACTCCCTTGCGATGTCAACCCGGTCAGTTTCTGCGCGAGCAGTTCCGGACGGAGACCCTGGATGCCATGGGGAAAATAGCGAAGCATTGCTTGATGGTACCAGCAATGTTGTGCAAAGGATCGAGGACGTCACTCCCACTGTGCAAATCAAGCGTCGCCGTGGCCGTCCCTCCAGAGTCCGACCGCCTAACGAAGCTCCTGTTGTATCCCAGTCCTTTTCGACTGAGTCCAGACTGACATCGCCTTCCAAACTAACATCGCCTCGGAAGCGCAGGAAACTCGATTCGCCCTCTCCTGGGGATCCACGCGCATCCGTGGATCTTACTTATACTGGGCGGCATGATGAGCACGCTGATCAACCAGTCGACCGTCATCCTTTTCTTGTCAATGGAGAGGGCCATACCACGAACGGGGTCCGTCGAGCTTCCACACATCGTTTATCGGATACTAGGTTTGCCGTCGGGAGTACGGAAGGAGGGAAGGTGTCGGAACAAAAAGACGACTTGGATGATGATCTCGCGCAACAGGGATGCACTGATGTGAAATCCGAAGATCTGGGAACTCCCCTCACGGGACTGACGAGTCGGCACAGTGTTCCGAGTGATGATACCGTGTTCGTGGCAGAAGGTGCTAATGGCTCTGTGGTTCGCAGCAAGATTTCGGGGGAAGTGGAGGGGAATTCACCGCTGCTAGGTTCACAAGGCAGAGGGGATCGCGGTGCCCCAGAAGATGTGGTTGCGCTGCGAGTGGTGGTTGAGGAGGACTCGGATTTGGATGCTGAGGGAGAGCCGGACGACGAGATATGAGATATTAACGGTCACGTATCCGTACATGTACAGATTCCTTCTAATCGGTTTTCTACACTTGATACGAATCGGAGTGCCTGTATAGTTGTTTGTTTGGACGCGCAGCGCAAACGAGCCACAGCAAGTCCGAGCGGTTCACGTCCGGTTCACCGTGGTTCAACAGGAAAGTCAAGCTGGCCATGGACAACTCCCAGCCCCACGGGTAAGTATCTCTCACAACACACTTGCCCGTCGTCTAGTTCATCCTCGCACGAAATGTCTCATTGTATTTTCAACCACATGCAGTGACCCTAGCATGGCCTTTGGCCACCTACAACGTGATCCCAATGTCAGCAACGTTTCGGTGAGGATTACCCGACCCTTCACCTCTCCAGGTAGCCTCATCGGTGGATCCCGTTGCAGAGTCTCAATCAAGCGCTGGGTTCTCATCTTACCCCTACGCTTAGTGCGCGGACGGCTTTTCACGATGGTGCATTCAGGCTCACAGATTCACCACCAACCATCCTTGACTCGAATGGTAATGGTGCCCGGCCCACTCAGCCTGTCGCTGGTCCTTCACGTTCCCCCATACACGAATTTGCCGTTCCCTTGACGAACGATGGTCCGGCTGCGAATGCACTGAAGCGCAAGCACACTGACGGCGCTAATGCGATGTCCAACGGCCAGCTGGGGAAACGACGACGAGAAGGTGAAGACACGGCAGAATTTGACAGCGATCCTGTTCATGGTTCAAAACACTGGACCGAGGAAGAGAAATCCAAGTTGTTCACTTGGCTCATGGACCCGACTGAAGACGAACATTGGAATTCTCTGCGCACTACGAAAAACTCGTGCTTCCGAGAGGTGTGTATTTATAGCATAACGATACTTCCTTTGTTCATAGTTGACTGCAGTGTGCCATGGACGTTTTCGGCGGGAAGAAAACATACCAAGCTCTCAAGGGTTGCTACGAGCGCAACTTTAACCTGTTCAAACAGATCTATGCCTTTGAGGCATATCATGCACCATCCAGCAATGGACCCCTGAGCATGATTATTGAGGGGGACAGACTACGAGAATATGAGCGTCGCCTTCAGCTAGCCCGGAAGGGTGGCTGCGATGTTGGAAATCTTAATGCAAAAACCATAGACCACTGGCACCGAAGCGGGTGGTACAATCTATTTTACCGCAGGTGGGCCACAGTCAATCGTCCACCCTCAACTAAACAAAGGCCCCTCACAGATGGAATGGTGACCCGGCGGTTACCCGCCCCTCCACTCGGCACAATGCAAATGGCGCATCGGGAGGTGTGGGAGGCCCAGTCAACAACGATGAAATCGAAGACGAAGAGAATCCGTTGGACATCTCAGATCCCCCACACTCTGCACCACCGCAAGTTGCTCGTACACCGCCCTACTCTCAGCCCGTGAACCCCCAACCTTCCGCTAGCTTAGATCACCTCACTGTGGATGCAGGACCGTCAAGCTCACCTGGTCGGTCCATGGTTCCAGGCCAAAGGCCTGCATCACCTCAACCAGAACAATCACATATTCATTTTTCCGTCCCACAGAACTTGGTGGCAGTGTGCCTCCAGCTGCTCCAAGCACAGGTTCAACACAGCAAGCTCAAAATCGATTACCTACGCCGCCGCGAGGAACGTGAAGAAAAAGAAAGTACAGTGCGTCAGGAGCTGGAACGCCGCCGATTCGAAAGGGAGCAAGCGGATCGGGAGAATAGCAGAGAGTTTGGAATAAAGCAGCGGGCTCAGGTTGCCATGGAGGTAATGGCCAATCCGATAGTGGATCCATCTGTCCGGCAGGCAGCAGTGGACTATCTGAAGAACCTCCTTGCCACTGATTGAACTGGCTCGGTTTGTGAGAATGGTGTCATATTGGATCGGTGGTTATTGTGCCTTCACGCGGACAATCATTGTGCATTCAATCATGTTTCGTAGTATTCACCTGGTGTCCACTATCTAGTACAGTAGCGAGTAATACCGTTTTGTAGTTTGTGGAGGGTGTAATGTACATGTTGTAGGATAGTCGAGACCTCCGTAATCACATCCCTGAATTTGCTAATGATAATGACCTTTCCGTGGCGAGTATTCTCCGTTCATGCATTGTGCTCTACGCCCAAGTTGAACAAGCCCGTCACGCTGAGCACTCTGCCCAATGCACCAACGCAGTTCCATTTCCCTCGGAGCATTCTCGCTCCTTTGTTGCCCACTCCTCCTTCTGTGGTTCTACATAACCATACCGTCGGACTTGAAGTCGGAGCTCTGTTGCACCCTAGTCAAACGGCGATGAACGAGTCTACGATACCAACAACTTGAATATCAGATACAGGACTGGGCGGATTCACATGAACATACCGCTGAAACAGATCCAATGGGCGATTGCTCTCCCCTTCTGTATCACCTGTTTCATGTTCGCCGGGAATGATGGCCTGTCGTATAGGTACCCAGCAACTCAGTGGGCTTATGCCCTCTTCGTAGCTTGCATGAGAAACATAGAGTAGGAGTCCATCTGATGTTACGTGCACCGGCACAGTTGTCAGTCCACCGTGGTCAGCCCCCGAATCGATCGACATCGCAGAATCCGAGGGCAGAAATTGGAAGGGTGTCGAAGTTGGAATATCGATGAATATCTCCCGTGTTGAACGGGCTAGGGGTACAATGTGGGAGTGTAGCGCGGGGAAAGTTGTGTCCGTATGGTAAGGAATGGGAACGAACGACGTCGGATACTGGAAATTGTAAGGGCTTGGCTGTGGAGCCAATTGTTGGGCCTCAGTAGAGCCTCCGAACGAGAACACAGTCGAAGGTGGTGCGAATTTTGGCAGTTCAGCAAGTCGAGTGTCCCGCCACCAAAACCTGTAGATTCGCTGAGTCTGAGATGACCGTCAATGAACCACAGAATACCTGAAAGGGGTTTCACAATCTGCGATGTCCTGACCTTTCCACTTGATGACATCAAGGACGTGTAAAATCCCGTTCGTTCTCCAATTGACGTCGAGAATGCAGTCTAATACTGTCAGTGGGGGGAGTGAAGACGGAAAGCGAGGAAGTAGCATTTTCCCCAGGAGACGAGACCGGAGAGTGGTATTTGGTGCTGCAGAGTGACCAGTCAGCGTCATCATTCTGGATTGGGAACGAAAGTTGGCACATATTCCTATGACTCCTGACGTTGACTGGTGAGTGATTGCCAGACATCGCTTTCCCATTGGTACAGGTGCCACTGCAACCCAGCTTCTCTCAAGATCTGAAGGAAGGCCATCGTCGGCGTCATTTGAGTGGTCGCCCCAAAGGCCAGGTTCCTCTTTCATCTCCAATAGCTCTGCGTACATGCACCTGTTTGCCCACTTGCTAGGCTTCTTTGCCCGCCTCCGTTTGTTTTTGCTACGCTTCTTTTTCAGGTGGCTGCTATCATCTGCCTTTGGTGTAACAAGAACGCCAAATACGTCTGATGTGCCTGCAAGGGACGCGTAATTTGCTATCCCTTCCCTTATCACTTGAGGCTCTTCGTCAATATCCTCGTCACCCTCGTCGTCAGATGTCCCGAGACTTAGATGCGCGAATGCATCAAGCTGTCTGGACGAATCAAATCTCTGAGCCCTTCGCTACACCAAACAGTCATGAATATGAGAAATTGGTATGCTGATGGGCTCAACGTAACTTCACGCACCCGCCTTTGTTCTTCTAGAGCCTATACAATGCAACGATTCCTGTTAGCTCGGATGAAGACACTGAGCTGGAACATAACGGTTGACCTTTTCGCGTCGAGCCTCTTGTGACACCAGCTTGTCGGTGAACGTAGTGGGTGGGGCTTTGTACGTTGATCTCCTGCCAGCACAGTGCGCGAACATGATTCTGCTTGATGAGATCAATCGATCGTCGATGGACCAATAACTTGATGGCCGCAACCGTCGAAGTCACTGCCAAACACGAGTCCGGTGGTGACCAGAACAATGACATGCCATTGGTTCAGGTTCAAGCACCGAGTCGGGGCCCTGACCCACGTCACCACAACCCAGTTCGTGGTCAACCCATATCATTCGCTGAGTTTGACTCCACGGTATTGACATGTCCCTGGTACTCGTAGTGGCGAGTACGAAGTCGGGATAGTCGGTTAATAAAGATATGGTACGACGTATTATGTAGGATAACAACATGGCTCAGGTTCCTTTACACCTTCGCAACCCGCGCAAGGGTTTGAGTTACTACCGGGACGTTCTTGAGAGAGGCAACCAACGAAAGGCCAGCACAGACATGGAGTTGTATTACTGTAATGGTCAAACATTAGACTGTCTATAAACTTGTGGTTACTGTACAAGTGATTGTTACCTGGAGAACAGTGCTTCCATTCTTGGTACATACATACTGTACCTCTGTACCTTGACTTCGTGGCCGACAGACTACGTATACCTTGACTGGTATGGCAGAGGTTCCTCAGCCGATCAAAGCCGGTGTGTCAAAAGTAAGGATACTGGTGGTCGTCTCTTGATTCCAGGTATTAAAATGTCGAAGGCCAAGACTAAGGCGAAAGCCAGGTACCTGAAGCGCAAAAAACTACGGAGAAAGGCACGAAACTCTGCAGCACCTCGGAAAGCCGGGGATGCATCCCAAGCAAGTTCGGAATCTGAAGAGGATGAGGGGCATTGCGATGATGAAGAGGTTGCGGATGAGGTTGACGGCGATGGCACGAGCGAAGAGAGGGTGATCGCCATGGAACAACTCATTCAAGTTCACCCCCCCAAGAAAAGGCGAAGAGTAGTCTGGGAGGAACCAGATTCAGATGCCGGCGATTTCAAAGAAATACGCGACTCGGAGAACGATGAGCCTCCCAGCGTCCAGAGACCTCTCACAAACCCAACAGGCACTTTACCATCGTTTCCCTCACCAACGGTGCCCAATGCACCACCCAAATCCGTGCTTGCTATGCAAGGAATCGATAAGGCTCTTGTACACGCAAAAGTTATCAACCCTGCCGCTGTAACGCCTCTCTCAACAGCCTCAGAAGATCATGTCACTGGTCTTAGCTGGAAGATGCGAAGACGTTTGCTTGACCTTGGTATTAGCGAACTTTTTGCTGGTCAGGGCTGATTACATGGGCTCCGGTTTCAGGTGCTGATAATTTGACGTGCAGTACAGACCACTCTTCTGCCTTTTCTCATCCACCGCAGTCGGTTGCTGTACACGCCGCACTCTGCACCTCATGATGTATGCGTTTCCGCGCCAACTGGGAGTGGGAAAACGCTTGCCTATGTCCTTCCTATACTAGAGGTCAGCTCCACTGTCATCAATGTCACTTGGGATTGTTAATGCTCGTGATGCTGCAGGTTTTGTCAAACAGAATCATCACTAGGTTGCGTGCCTTAATTGTTCTACCCACTCGGGACCTTGTCACGCAGGTCAGAGAAACGTTCGAGGCTGTCGGTAAAGGACGTGGCTTAAAGGTAGTTTGTATCATAACGCGGTCATTGCCTTTCTGATTATCTTTGCTAGATTGGCACCGCGACAGGCCAACACTCATTTGCTCATGAACAAGCACAATTGGTCTCGGAGACTGATCCTGGGTAGATTTTCCTTGCCGTTGGGGCGACGTTAGCTAACCCTCTCTTTTGCAGATTGCTTGGGGGTTCCAGCAAAGTGGATATCCTAATATGCACTCCAGGTCGGTTGATGGATCATCTCAATGGAACGCCAAACTTTTCGTTGCAACATCTCCGCTTCTTGGTATGAGTGTATTGGTGGTTGCTATTTATATCCCTCAATAAAACGTACTCAGGTCATTGATGAGGCTGACCGCTTGCTCTCCCAATCATTCCAAGATTGGCTAGCTCAGGTGCTCACGGCTATCCGTTGGAGACCTTCGGAGACTCTTCCCTCAGCAAGTAAATTCCCGTCGGAAGATACATGTCTCCCACCAAATTGTGATTCTCTCGCGCCTGCTTGCCTAGATTCCGAGCACCGCGGATATACTCAAGTTGACGTCGGCGAGCGAAGAGGAATTTCTTGCCAAAAACTCTTGTTCTCTGCGACACTGACCCGAGATCCCGGCAAACTTGCATCTCTTGGTTTGCGGGATGCGAAGTATTTCGTTGTCCAGAGTCAAACTGAAGGTGGTTCCGATGGTGCACCGTCACACTTCGTTTCCGAACGATTTGCCATGCCAACCACCCTGACGGTGGGTTTTGAGCCTGCTTGACAATTATTTTGGGTTAATCTCTGTAGCTTAGGAGCATATGGCTGTTTGTGAAGCATCACAAAAACCTCTCGTGTTGCTCCACCTTCTCCACAACCACGATGTTCGCAACGCCTTGATTTTCACCAAATCGTCAGAATCCACGAGCCGCCTTGTCTTCTTAATCGAGTGCTTCGAAGAGCTGAGAAATTCGGAAGGTGCTCGCATTACGGTTCGCGCGTACTCGAGTGATCTCCCCGCAAGTGAACGAAAAATAATTCTCGAAAAGTTCAAGGCACAGGAGGTCCACGTGTAAGCTCTGTGCCACTCGCAGCGTGATGGCGATCTCACCACGTCAATGACCAGTCTAATTTGTTCTGATTTAATCTCGAGAGGGATCGACATCAGCCATGTTTCTCATGTCGTGAGCTATGACACCCCGGTGGATATGAGGAAATACGTTCACCGTGTTGGGCGGACTGCTCGAGCGGGACGGGACGGTGATGCGTGGACATTGGTGGAAGAACAGGAGGTAGGTGACCAAGCGAGGGATCCAGAGGGACACAAGACTGAGCCTTTATAGGCGCGGTACTTCAAGGCAATGCTGAAGGAGCATGATCATCTACGGAAGGTGAAGAGGATGAAGATCCCTCAAGGTGAAATCCAGCCCCTCCTGGAAGATTATCAGGTAGGTCTGGTTACGGATCAGTCGTGTGGGAAGGCTGAGAATAGTTCTTCCAGGCAGCACTGCGCAAATTGAGATATGCGTATGCCCGATAGTACTATCCCATACGGTGTGTTCGGCACTCAGCCAGTCGGCGGTTTTTCGATATCTATCACTTCCTCAGCTTGACTATGCTCGTCCACAATCCTTCACTGCTGTAAGCACATAGAATATACTACAAAGTTGGACGAGCTCGTTCTGAGCTCAGGATGTTAAGATCTTTGTCATGCTTTCCGATCTCGCTGGGTTGCCTACCCCATGCGGCACTGGGCTCGGCCCATTTCATTGTTAACGTTCATGTCAGCACAGCCAGCAGGTGATCTTCATTATTTTCCAAACCTCCTCACAGGTCAGAGAAATCTTTGCGGATGGGGTAAGTAGTACTGTGTGACGAGTCTGCCGCAGATAGTAAGTATACGCGTCCGTGCCGGAGGATGCGCAAACTTCAAAGTCTACCAGCCGATTATTAATAGCCTAGTCATATTCGTTCCGTAAGCATTACGGGGCATTCTGTTTGCCAGGGCTCACCGGCTGTGTTCTTTCTCTGTTAAGCCCCACTAACATGTCTCATCCAGAGCACGAGTTTGAGACGAAGACCATCGCAGAGCAGCTTGACGAGTCAAAGTCAGTTGGTATATCTAAGCGAGCGACCGTCTTTCGCAGGTGTTATGATCTGTCAACGTCATCGTCTACTGTCCAACTAACCGTACCGTTCTAGTCTCTTTACCATCAAGAATCCCAACCCTCCTCCCCCTAAGGCCTCCATCCACGACGCAGTTCTCACTCCCGAGGCCTCAGCGGGGTTTTTCAGTCAGCTGTGGTTTATTTGGGTGACTCCGCTTTTGTCACTCGGTTATGCTCGGCCTCTCGAAGCTTCGGACTTGTACAAACTTCCAGACGAACGCTCTGCGACTCGGTGTGCAGATGCTATCCTCACGGCCTTTGAGCGCCGGCGCAAAGAGGCAGCCATATACAACGAGCGACTGGCAAACGGTCAGATTGGTCCGGGCGTCAAGTCTCTGTGGTGGTCAATTCGTGGTGTCCGAGCAGAACGGGAGAAGGCTTGGAGAGAGAAGGACGGAAAGCGCAAAGCCAGTCTCATCCTTGCCATGAATGACAGTGTGAAATGGTTCTTTTGGTCCGCTGGAATTTTGAAGGTTATCGGTGACACCGCACAAGTCACTAGCCCCCTCGTGGTAAAGGTATGAGTTCCCCTTTCCGCTCATGTACAAGGCATTCATCTTTGGGGCAGGCAATCATTACCTTTGCCGCAGAGTCGTATGCTGGGCATATTGCTGGCACATCCACACCCCCGATCGGGGCTGGCATCGGACTTTGTTTCGCCCTCTTCATCCTACAGCTCATTGCATCATGGTGTACCCAACATTTTTTCTATCGTAGTATGGCCTGTGGTGTGCTTCTGCGTGGTGGTCTCATCACCGCGATCTACTCCCGAGCTCTTTCATTCTCTCCTCGCGCCCGCGCACAGATGACAAGTGGCAGGCTGGTAAACCACATTTCCACCGACGTATCTCGCATCGACTTCTGTATGGGTTATTTCCATATGTCTTGGGCTGCACTCATCCAACTCACTATCTGTCTCATCTTACTTCTCATCAACCTCGGTCCGAGCGCGCTGGCGGGTTTTGCGCTTCTCATCGTTGTAACACCAATAAACACAGTGGTGGTAAAACGTTTATTCTCTATCAGGGTGAAGAGCATGGCCTGGACCGACAAACGTTCCAAGTTACTCCAAGAAATGCTGAGCGGCATGAGGGTGATCAAGTTCTTCTCATGGGAGGTGCCCTTTTTGAAACGGGTCGCTGGATATCGCCGACTTGAAATGGCGTATGCTACTTCCTATGTCCTCATCTATCCTGACTTATCCCGTCTTTCAGCTACATACGAACCTTACTCGTCATTCGGGCCGGTCTGACCGCGTTCACCGTCTCTCTCCCAGCACTAGCCACTGTGCTTACATTCGTCACCTACACGCTGACCGGTCATTCTCTATCCGCTGCGAACATCTTCTCTTCTCTTGCCCTGTTCCAGCTCATCAGGATGCCCCTCATGCTCCTTCGTGCGTATCTCTCATGGTTCCTTTAAATCAGACTAACTGATACTACTATATAGCCTTGTCACTCAGCTCCATTGCAGACGCTAACACTGCATGCAAACGTCTTTACGATGTTTTCGAGGCCGAAACGTCGGATATTACACTGATTCCCAATAAAGACCTGGATGTTGCAGTTAGGATAGATGGCGCAGACTTTACGTGGGATAGTCCCCCGCCAAAACCCGAAGATCCCAAGGTGACTAGTGATAGGAGGGGCATACACAACAGGATGAAGGGGAAGTCCGAATCAACCGCAAGGCCGACGCCACAACCCGATGATGAGGCCAACATCTTCAAACTCAGGGGTGTTAACGTGGAGATCCCTCGCGGCCAGCTTGTTGCTATTGTTGGGGCAGTAGGGTCGGGTAAAACGTCATTGCTTCAGGGTATCGTTGGTGAGATGAGACGGATTGCTGGCACTGTGGAGTTCGGTGGTTCAGTTGCTTACTGTGCTCAAACCGCATGGATCCAGGTGCGGTTTGTTCAAGTCACTGTCGCGGGGGACTGACCCCTTGATCTAGAATGCTACGATCCGAGAGAATATCTGTTTCGGACGGCCATTTGAGGAGGACAGATATTGGAATGCAGTCCGTGATGCTTGTCTGGAGCCAGATCTGCAGATACTCCCTAGCTACGACCTAACAGTGGTTGGCGAGAAAGGTATTTCTCTTTCCGGTGGTCAGAAGCAACGAATCAACATTTGTCGGGCTATATACTGTGACTCAGATATTATGATCTTTGACGTTCGTTCTGTTCTTTATCGGTGTTTGAATTTCTGACATTCGCCCACTGTTAGGATCCTTTCTCTGCACTTGATGCTCACGTCGGAAAGGCCGTGTTCTCCAATGTCCTCAAGAGTGGTACAGCAAGCAAGACTCGGATTCTTGTGACCCATGCACTGCACTTCCTCCCAGAAGTTGATTATATCTACACATTAATCGATGGCAAGATTGCTGAACGTGGTACCTTCAATGCGTTGATGGCTAGCGATGGCGCTTTTTGCCAGCTCATAGAGGAATTTAGTTCGAAAGAAGATAACAGGAACAAGAATGCCGGAGAGAAGATCGAAATGGTTCGCGACGACAAAAAAGAGCAAAAGGTTAGCATCAAAGGCAATGCCATGATGCAAGAAGAAGAGCGGAATACCGGCGCTATTCCACTCAAAGTCTACCGGCAGTACTTGTCTGCTGGAAATGGCATGTTCCTTGTGCCGGTTCTATTTCTGTCTCTTGTTCTAATGCAAGGCTCGACGGTCATGTCATCGTATTGGTAAATACACTTTACTTTTATTTCGTTTCGGTCCTCATTTTGGTATCACCAGGCTGGTCTACTGGGAGGAAATGAAATGGGATTACCCGCAAGGCTTCTACGTATGTAATCTACTTCGCCTGCCAGCGGTTTCTCAGGTAAATTTTGCAGATGGGCATTTATGCTGCTCTTGGTGTCTCTCAAGCGCTAACCCTGTTCCTCATGGGGGCCACCTTTGCAATGCTGACTTATTATGCATCACGAGAACTGCATGAAGTGAGTTCGTGCTTCGCCCAAAAATGTCACTCATGGATGCAACTTGCTCAGAAAGCCATCATTCGTGTCCTCCATGCTCCTATGAGTTTTTTTGAAACAACCGTGAGTGGAACGTGTGGTTGTTGCATCCCTGGTTGTCATTGCTAATCTCTATGCCTCTGACAGCCTCTTGGTCGTATCATGAATCGCTTTGCCAAAGGTATATTCAATAAGCTTCCCACCCTCCCTGCTAAGATATCGCACAGATATCGACACTATTGATAATTTCATCGGTGATTCGTTACGCATGCTGAGTGCTACCATGTCTGGCATCATCGGTGCTATCATCCTTATATCCATTGTCATGCCTTGGTTTTTGTTGGTCGTCTTTTTCATCTTGAGTTGCTATTTCTATGCCGCGTACTTCTATCGAGCAAGTGCAAGAGAACTAAAGGTACGTTTTCGGTGTTGTATGTTTTCACGAAGGTTAATTTGATTACAGCGGCTCGGTATGCATGCATTTAAACATTGGATTATCGACCTGTGCAGCTGACGATCAACCTCAGATGCTATACTACGTAGTTCTTTATATGCGCACTTTTCCGAGTCACTCTCAGGATTGACGACGATCACCGCGTATGGCGAGATAAATCGATTCAAGAAAGATAATGTTGAACTCGTTGACATCGAGAATCGGTGAGTTGCGATGAATAGAGCACGAATTATCACAGGCTCTGACTAGATTCACAGAGCATACTGGTTAACTGTTACAAATCAAGTGAGAGAGCGGACTACTGGTCGCTACTGGATGACCTCTGATTCATTCGACTAGCGCTGGCTCGGTATTCGCTTGGACTTACTCGGAGCCATCCTTACGTTCGCGGTGGCTATTTTGACGGTTGGTACACGCTACAGTATCTCGGCAGGACAGACTGGTGTGGTTCTGTCATACATTTTGATTGTGCAACAGGTAGGCCCACACAAAGAATGGTAAGACTTTGGAGAACTGATGTATCATTCAAGTCCTTCGGATGGATGGTTCGTCAAGTTGCAGAAGTGGAGAACGATATGAACGCTGTCGAACGAATTGTCTATTACGCCGACGAGGTTGAACAAGAAGCTCCTCACCAGGTCAAGGACAGCGTAGCTCCTCCTTCATGGCCCTTTGAAGGCCGGATCGTTATGAAAAATGTTTTCATGAAGTATCGGCCCGAATTGCCTCCTGTGCTCAAAGGTTTGAGCATGGACATTGCACCAGGAGAGAAGATCGGTATTGTTGGCAGGTATACTGGTTGATCCTCTGGTTACGTGAGTTCTTTCGTTGACAATACCGTAGAACTGGAGCCGGGAAATCATCGATCATGACCGCACTGTATCGACTTGTGGAGCTCTCGTCAGGAAGCATTCAAATTGATGGTGTCGACATCTCGAAAGTTGGACTAGAACAACTCAGGAAGGGGCTCGCGATTATTCCACAAGACGCTGTAAGTTTCACACCATGAGATCATGATACAGCACTGACCAGCTCTGCATTCTATTTTAGTTCCTTTGTAAATCCATACAAATCTTTGAATGTGTCGCTTTGCTGATGGATTTCTCAGTCTCTGGTACTCTCAGGTCTAACCTAGATCCGTTTGGTTTGTACGATGATGCTAGTCTTTGGGACGCTCTTAAGCGGGCGTACCTCGTCGATACATATGAGAAACAGTCCCCTTCCCATCAAACAACTATTCAAGGTGACGCCCAGGCCGCCGGCAGTCGCTTCGATCTAGACACTCCAATCGAAGATGGAGGTAGTAACCTGTCGGTCGGCCAGGTAAAGCTTGCTACCAATTTTCGTCTTTTCCCTGGTTGTTAATAGCTACCCAGCGATCATTGGTATCGTTGGCACGAGCGCTAGTCCATGAGACAAAGATCCTCATCCTTGATGAAGCCACGGGTATAATTTCACGCACTTCTTCAAGACGCAGTAGCTTATGTTCTATGCAGCATCCGTGGATTACGAGACGGATGGAAAAATCCAAAATACCATCGCGACAGAATTCAGGGAACGTACAATTCTTTGTATTGCTCGTAAGTTCCACTTGAGACATTCATCTTCTGCTTTCGCTGACTAACGTGCAGATCGTTTGCGCACAATCATATCCTACGACCGTATCTGTGTTCTTGACACCGGTACGATTGCTGTATGTATTCTTTGTTCATATTGGAGCGTTTGTTGAGGAAGAACTAGGAATTCGATACCCCCGCAAACTTGTTCAACACTCCAGATGGAATATTCCGCGGAATGTGCGATAAGTCTTCGATCTCGTTTGAAGATATTCTCTCTGCATCGAAGCAATTACAAGTATGAGCCCGTCGGAAGGGACCTCATAGTAGGGAACTATTTCTTGACTTGGTGGCGCAAACGCATTCGGAAAACCAAGATGATCGATGTGTCGGGGCGCTGCAGAATTGGGTGCAAATAACTTCATCGCACTGATTTCTTTGCGCAGATAAATATGATGTCTTTAGAACTGTTACGAGCTATATAGAGGGTTGATGCAGACTGAGTTTATGCCTTGTCACAGCCTCCTGAACCGCCATCACTAGCATTGCCCTGAAGATATTAATTTAGCAGCAACTTGAAGACTTATATCTGGCTGTCCGACATCTACAGCTTTTGAATAACTTAAACTAATCATGTCCCAGCAACAAAAGGAGATTGGAACTCTCGTCGTCGTTGTGTTGAAGGCTCAGCATCTCCACCAGCCCTCGTTTTACAAGCAGAATCCATATGCCCAAGCGTCCCTCTCTGGTTTGACGAAACGAACCAAAGTTGATCTGAAGGGCGGCCAGCATCCAGTATGGGACGACGAGCTGCGGTTTCCGGTCCTTGCCGACGTAGGGAAAGACAAGGCGAACAGGATCTTGGAGGTCTCTTGTTACAAGTCTGAGCAGCGAGGGGACGATGTGCTTCTGGGAAAGGGAACAGTGGATATCGAAGAAACGCTTAAAACCGGCGAGTTCGACGGTATGCAATCGACCTCTCAGTCGGATGATCTGTCGCAGCTGACGGGGATTGCATTGATGTCTTTAGATTGGGTCCCTCTCGAGACTTCGGCAGGTGCCAGGGGAAAAGTTTATCTTGAGATGACTTTCTATGCAAATTCTCCACCGCCTTTGACGCATCGACCTTCAAAGCTAAGCCCCTCCGATCGACTTGCGCGTCCTGCTGCATACTTTACGCAAGGTCAACAATCAAACCCAAAGTCGTCTTCGCCCATTGGGTCTTCGCCACCCGGGTGTTCCCCTGCAGCTGGAGAGAGAAAGCCAAATCAACTACCCCCAACCGATGGTAGTCCGATACCCTCGTCACTGATCCCCGCACGCGCCCCCCAGAGCCAGGTATCCAGACAAGCACAACCAAATGGAGGTGCCACTTCTGTGATCGCTGTAAAACACCGGGACGACTCACTTCCACCACTTCCGGACAATGCCTCATCCGACGTTGGCTCTGTAAAGAATCCTGGGCTCCCTGCCGCCCTTCATCCAGGGGGGCACAGTGGCTCGCGACCCATGCCACCACAGAATCGGAACCGGGTGATAAGCATGGGTCGTCCACATCCCGAGAATCTTCCCGACCATCTTCACAGGAGGACTCTGAGCGATGCACCTTCCCTCCGCGCAGTAGCACCCTTTTCTCAGTCGCAGATTCCAACGCAATCCCATTCTCCCGAGATAACATCCATGACACAGGCTGGTTTAACGCCCTCTATTTTTGTGGAGGAATCTGGTGAATATCATCCCCCTCTGGCGTTTCCTACCCCACCCAATCCTCCATCGGGGCCTACTCAGGAACGTGAACCGCGAGGCATTTATGCAGCCGGGGATTACGAATCTTTCGCCTACGGACCTCCTGGCCCAGTCTACGTGCAGCCGAACTCGCCAGCCTACATACCCGTTCCAACGCAAGGCTATCCGCGAACATTATCTCCGTCTCAACGTCCGATGCCTCTCCAATCTCCCCATACGCCACCTGGACGGTCGCAGCAACTCTACGACGCGTGTCCTACCACAACCCCGCCTCCGTCCCACCACCAACAGTACACCCAATATCCCAGCGGACCTTCTACATCACAGCCTCTGCCTCCACCTCAACCATATTCTCAACTGTACAGTACCCAGCCTCAACAGCAACAACCCCCATACCCACCACAACCACAGCAGCACCCTCGTCACCAACAACCTTATTTACCGCCACAGCAACAGCAATATTTCCCACCGTCACAACAACAACAACTTCAGTATTATTCTCAAGCCCTTCCATACACTCAGACTCCGCATCCTCCCCAAGTTCCGCAGCCATACCAACAACACCAACATCCAGGCCTGCCCCCGAGCAGCCAATCCTCGGTTGCACCACAACAGCAAGCGCCACTATACTCTCAACCTGTAAGTTCACCCCTTTTACCAATATGAATGGCTCCGCCTCACTTGTATACCTAGACTCCACAGCCTCAGCAATCGTACTTTGCAGTTCCTCCCCCTCCACCATTAATCCAGTCACAGACTCCCCAACCATATGCTGCTCAGCCACCTCACCAGCCTCAGTCATATTTTTCGCCGCCGCCGCCACCCCCACCGTTGTATAGCCAAGGTGGACAAGGCCCTTCCACCCCGGACTCTGCTGCACAGCCTTCACAGACGCCGGTACCAACAGCACCAATTCAGGGACCGGTTCCTCCACCCACATCCTCTCCGCAAAGTGTTGCTCCTGTTACACCAGTGCTCCAGCCACCGGTTTCTCCACCACTACCTTCGCAAGCAGTCCCAAACACCGCTGCCAGCACAAAAGAAGTTGTTAGACAGGAACAAGTGAAGGAAGGGCGAAATGCGACCGAGTCTGTCACTGTTGCAGAAGCAGGAACCGTGCCGCAAGAGGAGGTGGTGGAAGGGATTCTGGAAGATGTGGCCAGATATCAAACGACTGAAGAACAAAGTAAGACAGTCGTCGAGGAGAATCGGGGACAGCTGGAGCGGCTGAAGGATACTGAAGAGCAAGGAGTGTGGGAAGAAAAAGAATGTAGGCTACAGATGGAGGAGGATCGACAACGACGTGAAGAAGAGCTGCGGAGACAAGAAGAGTTAAGGAGACAAGAGGAAGAACAGGAAGAGCAAAGGAAACGAGAAGAGGAAGAGCACAGACGAAGGGAAGACGAAGAGCAGAGGAGGCGGGAAGTGGAAGAACTCAGGAAAAGGGAAGAGGAAGAGTGCAGAAGAAGGGAAGAAGAGCGCCATATGCGGGAAGAGGAAGAAGACAGGAGAAGGGAGGAGGAGGAATGCAAGAAAAGAGAGGAGGAATGCAGGAGAAGAGAGGAAGAAGAGAGGAGGATGCGGGAGGAGGAAGAATGCAAGAGAAGGGAGGAGGAACACAGGAGACGAGAGGAGGAAGAGAACAAGAGGCGAGAACAACGCAGAAAGCAAGAAGAAGAACGAATCCAACGCGAACGTGAGGAGGCAGAGCGTCGCCGCAAAGCAGCTGAAGAAGCCCGCCGAAGGCGTGCCGAGGAAGCAGAGGCTGAAAGGAGATGGCAAGAGGAGTTGGCTCGTATCAGAGCACGCGCTGAACAAGAAGCTGCCGATGCAGCCTTTGCGCGTGCTCAGATGGAGGCAGAGGAGGCAGAGCGACGGAGGCAAGAAGAGGCAGACTTTGCACTCGTGCGCCAAGCACAAGAGGACGCTGAACGAGAAGAGAGACTTGCGCAGGAAAAGAGACGACAAGAAGAGGCGGATATGGAGGTCGCGAGGCGTGAACAGGCTCACGAAGAGGAGCTGGAGAGAAGAAGACAGGGAGAAAGAAGGAAGAATATGGAGGAAGCCGATCGAGAGTTAGCGAGAAGGTTAGACATGGAGCTGAATCAGGGCGCGGAATCCTCGTCGAATGGTAGAGATCAGTCCCGGTAGAAGAGGGTAGTTGGGAGTGGACGACATTGACACCATCGTTTTCTAGACGTCGTTTGTCTGCGGTCGTATTAATAAGCACAATACTAACCATGACCAGATGACTGGCCTCATACTGTAAATGATACTTGGTCGATGCTTGACTGCGCCACACTATCGCCGTGGCCCGCCTCACTCTCTAATATGACGGCACGCAGACCCCTTGGATCGTCTTCGGCACAGGTACCGCGCACTACGGACAGGACGTTACTAATGTTATACAACTCACCATCGAAAACAGCTGAACCCACCTTGACTGCGCCCAGATGTACTCAAGGAGGAAAGTGCAGAGAAAGACATCTCGGCCTCTGGAGAGCCACGCTCAGAGCTCTGTCATCACCACCTCGTGACTCAACAACTTACTAGGCCCCAGACAGACACCTAAGACCGCCATGTTAGGGTCTCTCAGGAAGCTCGGTGTAGAACATGTGGATCTATACTTGATCCACGCGCCCAGAACGCATCCTAATCGGCCCTTCAGCAGGTGTGGAAGGAGATGGAGGGGTGCAAGGAGGGGTTCAGCCACGTCCATCGGCGTTTCCGATTTTGGGGTTCAGGGTCTATAGGAAATCCTGAGCGTTGCAACGGTCCGTCCGGATGTTGAATCAGGTGAGATCCATCTGCATCTTCGCGAGAAAAGACTTAACCTGGTGTCGAGGACATGCTCGATAGCTCTATATCCGACCATATGTGTGGCAGTCCGTTCAACCACCGACAGAGCAGCTGCACAAGACCCACAATATCGTGACACCTTCGTATGCAAGTCTTTCTCCCCTCTAGAGCTCAAGGCGACCCGATCGACCTGGCGGTCCGCAAAATCCGCAAGATGTAGTCCCGTCACTGATGGACAAGTCCTTATTAAACGGTTGCGACAAAGGGGATCCTAGTGCGGTGATCGTAGCGGCGCGCACGCGACAAATCCCCGACTCCAGGGAAAAGACATACTGTTGTCACTGTTGACCCATTTTGCCCAAATCACGGTCGCGTGATTATTGGTGTCGGCCTGCTAGAGACGCGTTACTGTATTTCAAGACATTGTAGTACATACACATCATGCAACACTCCTCTCGTATCTTCTTGGTTTGCAGTACCACCGTAGGCGAAAGCATGTGTCCCGTATGTTTCAAATGTCACCATTTGCAATGTCCGGCGTTGCATGTATATGACTCGGAGAGTTGGCTGCTACTGTCCAATACAGAGTCAGTGCATGAAAAAGGCTGATGCCAGCCCAGCAAGATCCGAACCTGCGCCTTCAAAGAGGAACAGATTTCTGGTCTGTTGCCATAACCACTCGGCTATCGTGCTGTACTTGGCATGCCACTGACACAAACAGCAGCCGCCAGCGCGGCATGCATGAGCATCGCGGCGGCAAGAAAACAGTTTCAAAGATGTCGATGAGGTTTGGTAACTTCGGGCGTTACACATAGCGGCCAAGACAACATTTGTCGCATGGAGTTGTATGAAAAATGAGCCTGCACCATGATCAGAGAGGGCCGGATCCAAGACTCTCTTGTAACACATATATACTGCACAAAGCACGAAGTACGTATCATGCATTGAACACTTCCCCGAGTCGCCGTATAACCCTCACAGCTACCAAGAAGGCCTCACAAGGTGACGGAAACGAGCGGGACAATGCGAACCGGCGGCGATGACAGCGAAGGCGAGGACGAATAGGCCATTGCGTCGACGTCGCGTGTGGAGGAAGGTGGGCGAGGTAGGTGAGGACGAGGCATGCGCGAGGCGCGTCGTCGTCGTCGTCGTCGGATGCAAGTGCATGAGCATGCGTGCGCACCGTGACTGTCCAAGTTACTGTCTGCGCACAGCCGCGAGCTTGCGCGCATGCAGATGCTGGTGGTGTCCGTGCTGGAGGGTCTTATGAGGCCTGTGAGTTGCCATGCCCGAGTAGGCAGGCACGCAAACAAGCAAACAACCCGGAATCGACCGTACAGCTATTATGGTGAAAGATTCACACGCGACAAAGTCCATTTGCTGATGGGAAAATTCTGGCATGCAAAAACCCTCCTCCACTTCGTGGGAGTCGGAGACCGACCAACCGACCAAGTACACAGCTGAATCTCGAGTAGCACATCGGCTGTGATATTTCGCATCGCGATTGTTCCAGGTGA
>JBBPNO010000266.1:0-33364 GCA_038090915.1 Boletus eberwhitei
CTCTTGTCTGTGAAGTATAGGCAACATAGGCTAGCTTTTGCTCTCAAGCACCAATACTGGACTGTGGAGGACTGGACTAGGGTCATTTGGTCAGATGAAACCAAGATCAACAGGATTGGGTCAGATGGAAGGAAGTATGTGTGGAAATTGGCAGGAAAACCTTTGCAAGACAAGGAAGTCCAGGGAACAGTAAAGTTTGGAGGAGGTTCCTTGATGATTTGGGGATGCATGAGTTGGAATGGAGTGGAGATTCTTGCAGAGGTTGAAGGGAGGATGAATGCTGAGCAGTATGTCTCCATCTTGGAGGATAATCTGCTTCCTTTCATGGAAAATTCTGGAATTCCTGAGGGGTGCATTATTTTTCAACAAAATAATGACCCCAAGCACACCTCTAAAAGAGCCAAGGAGTGGCTGGAATCTCAAGGGATCAAGCTTCTTGACTGGCCAGCACAATCTCCAGACCTTAATCCCATTGAACATCTCTGGCAAATCCTCAAAAAGAAGCTCAACAGCTATACAACACCACCAAGGGGGATTTGAAAGCTTTGGGAGAGAATTGAGGTGTAGTGGGGCAAAATAGAGGTTGAGGAATGTCAAGGATTGATAGAGAGCATGCCTGGAAGACTAGAGGCAGTGATAAAAACAAAGGGAGGACATACAAAGTACTAAATTATGGAATAGAAATGTTGCTCAAAAAAGTGTTCCAATGACCATGTCACTTTATTATGGCCATATCTCAGTACCATGACAATCAAATCGCATGACTAAGGGCTGATCTTCAGGGCAAGGATTAGGGCTATCAATAACTCAGCAAGAGTTAAAGCTAACACCTTTTGGTTCTCCTGAAAATGTCAAGTCTTTGAAAAATAGCCAAATATTGGGACACTTTTTTGAGCAACTCTACATGGAGTTGGAGCTGTTTTCCCACATTGACTTGAAAATTGGGCATGAAATTTCACTCTCTACAGCTCATTGATGGCTGCAACATGAAGGCTTGCAATATATGTCACTGTTAAGAACGGAACTCCAAAGGAACTCCAAAGTACCAGAGTTGGCTGAGAAAATTAGGACTTGGCTTCACTATATATTGGTGTACCCTTGCTTGAGTCCATGTCCCAGATTTATGACAGTGTCAAAGATTCAAAGGTTATCACTCAGCGTGGTCAAACATCATGTCAAAATAAAGATCAGGAGTGGTGTTCAAAGTTGATATTTGAACTGAGTATACAAGAGCCATACTGAGGGTTTATATATGGTTGAGACAAAGGTATTAGTAAAGGAGGCAGAGTAACAGAGTTGGTAAAACAAGGCTAAGTATGGAGGCACTGTAATACATAGAGTTGGTATCTCACTGGAGCAGTGCTCTTAACTGTGACAGGCATGCTCCTAAGTGAGAAAGCCACTAGATCAGAGATGTCTACAGGGCGAGACTAGGACAGATGAGGAGATGAGATTACTACATACAAGTCTGAAAGCATAGAAGTATATTTTAAGAAAAAACACACTAGAGTTATGGATGAACATCTGGAGTTGGACTTGTCAAATTATATGAGATATGACAGTATCCCCCTCTTAGGCCTGAACCCCTGAAGGCCTAGATGAGAGACAATGTGGAGTGGAAAAAATGGAGTCTGAAAGTATAGAGCTGCTTGTGTATAAAAGTCAATGGTTTAGCTTGGCCAATTTCACATACTCCTTACTCCTTGCTCCATACCATGTCTAACCTCGATGACATCCAATGGTGGTCCAATGAATGCCTTGTGGAGGATGAGGACAACAAGGAAGCAGTCAGCATTGCCAAGTATAATGAACAATGGAGAAGGACATGGGCCTAGAAGAAGGAAGCGGAAAGAAGGACATATGAGGAGGCAGAGATGAAGATGCACAAGGAGGAAAAGAAGACATGCTGGAAGGCCAAGGAGAAGAAGGCCATTAGGAGGGTGAGTCAATATGATTTGCCAGAGTAGATCAGAGCTAACAGAGGACAGGCAGAGAAGATCAAGGTGCAACAAAGCATCAAGCAGGGGAAAAAGTGGGCATCAACAGAGCAGCCATGCAACCACTATAAACACCAGGGCCTCAAGTGTGTACTTGGCCCTGGAAAATCAAAGTCATGTGTTGAGTGTTGCAATGTGAAGGTGAAGTGTGAATGACCCTGAAAGGAACAGCTGGAGAGGCAGAGGAAGAAGCAGAGGGTAGAGGTAGGTAAAGCAGCATCTAGCAGCTCCAACACAGATGAGGTGGCACCAGAGGTGCTGGCTGGACTAGCAGAGATCCTTCAGGAGATCCACAATGCCTTGCAGGCATAGAATAGGTATGTAAACTGGCAGAACATGCTGCTAGAATACCTTGTGGAGCTGAAGGTAGAGAAGATATACAGAGAAAAGATTTGAACTCAAAGGAGATACAAGAAGGTGAAGAAAAGCAAGCAAAGGGGAGTTGGTAGAGTTGGCTGTGGAGATAATAGAGAAAGGGAGTGAGATGGAGGAAAGTGAAGAAGCAGAACAGGAGTAGTATAGTATTAGTCTTTCTTCTTTTTACTTTAATACATTTTTCTTGTCCAATGAAAGGATCTTATCAATGAGCAAAAGGAAAACCCTACACTCAATATCTCAAGCATTGCCAACTAAGACAATATGCAAGAGAGTAAGGGGCATATATCAAGATTAAGGGACTATACATAATACACTACTGGCTACTTATATACTACTGAGGCTGCACATGGACCATGCTTGAGGGCCAGTGCGGAACATACCAGAACATTCTATGACGTATGTATAATATAGGGTTTGGGCTAGTATCTACTTGTATAGCAGCACTGATAGTGGGGCACGGAATGTATGGGGCTGCGACATCATAGGGTACTGGGTATGATATCACAGGAACAGAGGAAATGTCAGTATCTGTCCAATAGCTAAAGTATCTACGATAGAATGAGATGCATGCAGAAGGCACATTGAGTCAGAGAATAGTCCAGATCACCTTAAGGGCAAGGCTATGCATGATATATGAGACTATACTAAATAGATAAGAATGATGAGATGGAATGAAAGGGGCATGCTGGACATGTTGCATGGGTGAGATCTCATGGAGATCGTGATCTATGGTGGTAGATTGGGGTTGAGAAGGTGTCTGCCGTAAGGCAAAGCCTAATCATCTGTTGTATTGGGGGAGTATCTACTGTGAGGTAAAGCTTGACTGATGTTCTTGGGTGCTGGAGGGCATGGTGTATCCAGGGTTGTGTGAACCTTGATGCTTGAAGGTCATGGTTGACAGTGGGATACAGTGTATCATTGTATGGCCTGTGTATGTGATATGGTGGACGACGATTGCTCGTATGTCAGAGACTTGGTTGCTTGATGGCGCAAGCTTGATGTGCGAGGTTGTCAGTTCTGCAGTCAATTGGTGCATGGTGATATGCACATAACTACAGGAGGGGTCACCATTTAGAGTCATGCTGGACTTGTGACTGAGTGGCGCTAGGTGGCACGCACAAGATCACGGGGTGTGGCATGGTTTAGAGTTGCATGTGACTGCTTGGTTTAAGGTCTTATGCTAGACCAGTTGTCTGTATGGCTTATAAATATGGTGTGAATGTTTCATCCAATCATATAGAGTGAGGTCTGGGCTTATCTGGATAGTGGGTGTAATAATCTAAAACAAGTTTGGAGGCATGACCAAGTTTGGTGGCTAATAATCATGAGGTTTCTTCATCTGTTCCTTCGTAACTAGACCAATGAATGAGATATATGAGTTTGCAGTTTTGGTGAATATTGGTCTATCTTGGAGTTGAGGATTTCCAAAACTCCATACTCTGGTTCTCCATCTACCTCGACTGGAGGTGGCAGAGATTGTACTTGATTAGGTATGATGTTCGATATGGAAGGTTCTAGTTGGGAGACATGGAAGATTGGATGAATGGACTTCATTGACTTGGGAAGTCAGAGGGTAAAGAAGTGGGAGCCTGCCTGAGTGATAATTGGGTAAGGACCTAGATTCTTCTTGAAGAGTTTCTTAGAAGGTCTAGTGGAGTGGAAGTACTTTGCTTTTATAAAGACTGGGTCACTGACTTTGAAGTCCAGTGCTGGAGATCATCTAGCATCTGCAGGTCCTTGGTAACATTTCTGGACAGTATCCATCTCTTTACAGAGATACTCGTGGAGGAAGTCAAGGTCTACAGAGTATTTGCAAGCCTTTGCAAAGGTGAGGTCATGCTTAGGATATACTATAACATTGAGATAATAGTTTTTGTTGGTGAAGAATGAAGAGACTCCAGTAGTAGCACTTGGAGCATTGTTGTATATGAACTCTACTAATGGTAGGAGTTCAGACCATTTATCTTGCTGGTAGTTGCAATAAACAAGGAGGTACTGTTCATTTGTTTTGTCTGACTGTCTTCTTTGGGGTGATAACCAAAGGTGAAATAGCAGTGGATATCAAGAGCTTTTCTAAGCAGCAAAAGAAATGGGAGACAAACTCCAAACCTTGATCAGAGGTGATGTGGAAGGAAACTCTGTGCTTAGAAAAGATGTGGAGTAGGAAGAGTTTTGCCAAGTTCAAGGAAGTTATCATATCATAAGTCGGAATGAAGATGCACTGTTTGGAGAGTCAATCTATGATGACAAGAATAGCAGTAAATCTGGAGGACATGGGGAGTTGCTCAATGAAATTCATAGAGATGAAGTTCCATGGCTTCTCAGGAATGGGAAGTTGTTTCAACAATCCATAAGGTTGGTGTCTTACAACCCTTGTGCAGGTGCAGGTGGTGCAAGAAGAGATGTACTCATTGAGAAACATTCTTATCCTTGACCAGGTGTATTCACAGCATACAAGTTCCAATGTCTGGTTTTGGGTGAAATATCTGGAGAGGGGATGATTGTGTTTATAGTAGAGGACTCAGAGTCAGAGGTCATTAGCATCTGGAACATAAATCCATTTGTTGAGATGGGAGAATCTATCATTGTCAATAGACCATTGTGAGTCAGATTCAGGGGAGGATATATGTAGTTTGGCCAATGGGTCAGAGGAGAGTGTGGATAGAATCTCGCTATGGAGTTGTTCTACATTGAAGAGTATGCCAGCTTGGAGTACTAGAGCTGTGAGATATGTAGTGCAGAGGAATGAAGTAAGCTGTTCTTGCATAAATACAGGATGGAAGTTCTGCAGATGAATGCAAGCATAGTTCTTATTTGCCTCTTTAGGATAGATATCCCAATGTCTAGTGAGGGCATCTGGCCTCGCACCAAGATGCCCAGGATGGAAAAGAATGATCATGTAGAATTGAAAGAGGAACTCCAACCACCTGGCTTGCTAGTGGGTCAAGAGTTTTGAGATAGCAAAGTATTCAAAGTTCTTGTGATCAGTGACAATATCAATCAGAGTACTGGAACCTTCAAGATACTGACACCAAGTTTGGAAGGACTCATGAATGGCAAGGAGCTCTTTGTCATGTGTGTTATTGTTAAGCTCCAGAGTAGAGATCATCTGTGAAAAGAAAGCAACTGGCTGGATTTCTTCATCCAAACAACAAACAGAGAGAATACCAGTGATAGTGTAGTCAGAGGCATTGGTTTCTATAATCATTGGAGCATCGGGAGCCCAATGGATAAGGATGGGAGCAATAGTGAAGGTGTTCTTTAATTTGTGGAAGGTGGATTGACAGTCATCTCCAAAGAGCCAAGAAATACCTTTGCAAGTCAAGCAGGAAATAATGATATTGGAGTAGTTGGTGATGAAATGCTGGTAAAAGTTGGTGAATCTGAGAAAGGATTGGATATTTTTGATTTTTTGAGGTTCAGGCCAATCTTGCACAGCCTGGACTTTGTCCAGAGACATTGTCAGGCCAGAAAGTGTGATGATGTAGCTGAGGTGCTCAGTGGAATCTGTGAACTATTAACATTTCTTGGGTTTTTTGTAAAGCCCATGTTTGCGGAGTTGTTAGAGGACCTCCTGGACATGTGTTTTGTGAGAGGTTTTGTCCACAGAGGATGTCATCTAGGTAGACTATGACATTGACATCTAGGAGATCTGCAAAGATGGTGTTTACAAATCATTGGAAAGCCACAGGTGCATTGGTAAGGCCAAATGGCATTACCAGCCACTCATATGAGCTGTAGTGTGTCCAAAAAAAACATCTTCAATTTGTTTCCATCAGCAATGCAGATCAAGTGGTAGGCATGCTGGAGATCAATCTTGGTATATATTTAGGAGGTTGAAGATGTGAGGGAGTGGATAGCAGTCTTTTTTTGTGATTTTGTTAAGTCCTTGGAAGTCAATGCAAAGGTGGAGTAAACCATCATTTTTGTGGATGAAGAGAACTAGGGCAGCATGGGTGGAAGAAGAGGAATGGATAAAATCCATGGCTAGGTGCTTATTGAGAAAAGTATGAAGGGAATTGAGTTTGGAGGTGGAAAGGAAATAGGCAGTATCCATGGGAGGTGAGGCTTCTTCCTTCAGGTTGATTTTTAGGTCATGTTCCTGATAGGGAGTAAGCTGGAAGGCTTTGCTCTCACTGAAAACATTAGAGAAATCATGATATTCTGGAGGAACATTGGTAAGGTTGACTGGTTCAGGAGAAGTAATAGAAGTGGAGCAGAGATTGCTCTTCTAGGAACAGACTTATCAGCTAAACTATATGGAACTCTCAAGGCAACAGGCTAGTGCAAAAGCTGAAGCACTAATAAGCATGATGGGTGGAGCTTTATAGTCAAAGAAGTGTGGTGGATTAGGTGTGGTGTCAGCCAGAGGAGGGGATTCTGGAGGCTGTGGAGCTCAGGGTTGCTGGCAATTGCTGTTTGAATGAACAGAACAAGATACTACTCATATCCCAATCAATCAATGGATGGTGGTGGGTGAGCCAGTTGTGTCCTAGAATAAGGAAGCAGATGGAATCCAGCAGAGTGATATAGAAAGTTGTCAGAGTGATGTCACTGGTTGTGAAGTGGATTAAAAGGTTGATGGCTTGGATAATCATACTGTTGGTAGTTCTATCAAAGAGACAAAGCTAAAGCAGAGATATGGGATAGGTGAAAAGTTCATTTTTATTAACAAAGGTTGTATCTATGAAACAAATAGCAGGACATTATGAAGTACTAGACACTTAGATTTCTAAATTGGGAATCCATTGTATGATTATAGGATATGACTGGCTTTATCACCACAATCCTAACATCAATTGGATGAACCAGACCATAGACTTTCCTCATTGCATACAGTACTGTAAAATTATAGGACTTGGACCAGTTACCTCTATACACATTCATACTATAGAAGAAGGACTAGAGAAGGAGATACCCAAAGCTTACCACAAGTTTCTAGATATCTTCTCCAAATAAGAGTTAACAAGAATGCTGACAAGAAAGCCATGGGATCATGCCATAGATCTCAAATCAGATTTCATACCAAAGAAAGAAAGAGTCAGTCCCCTTTTGGACATAGAAATGGATGAAGTTTGTACATGCATAGACAAAGAACTTAAAAAGGGTATATTAAACCTTCTAAATCTTCACAGACATCACCCATTTTCTTTATTCCTAAAAAAGATGGCAAGAAAAGAATGGTCATCAATTACTGATATTTAAATGAGGGTATTATCAAGAATTCCTATCTTCTACCCCTAATCCCACAGTTGATTGATCGGCTGAAAAATACTAATAAATTCACGACCCTAGACTTACATTGGTGTTATAATAATGTGTGCATAAAGGAAGGAGACGAATGGAAAGGTGCCTTCATCACACCAATTGGTGCATATGAGCCCACCATAATGTATTTTGGAATGACCAACTCACCCTCTATTACAGACCATATTATTTTTCCCTTTATTTCTACTATTTTTCCTCATTTTATACATTGACTTTCACATTTAGCCCCTATCTTTTACCCCTATAACCCGAACCTGCCAAATGCTCAAGTCCATGCAGAGATCTAGACCCATCAACCTCATGCCATCCTCATGCCATTCACCATGACTCATCCAAGGTCTAGACCACCTCATGCTTGCCTGCAGGATTACACATGTTAGTCTAGACAAACACATGTTCACCTCATGCCCTTATCTATGACTCCTTTGCCTCATGTACTCCTCATGCTATGCTTCTCTTCCATTCCATGGCTGTACTGATACACATGTTTCCCTCATGTCTGCCTCACTGATCATGCATGTAGCATAGCATATCATTAGATCTAGTGTACACAAGTGTAAACCCCTAGACAGTATATAAAGGCCCAAGTCGCCACCAGAGGACCTCAGTCTTGTCCTCTCGGTATTTTTCCCAGTCTTACTGGTTGACTACAGGAGCTACTTGATTCACTCCAACTTGTTATCTCTTGATTGAACTTGTTGCCTTCTGATAAGGCCAGGTCGTTTCATTAGGACAAGACTTACCTCAAGTTCTTGGATTAGCTTGTCATTGTCCAACCACTTGCTCTAGTAAAGACCAACCTAGTTCATGGTCACCAATAGTAGGATCTCACATAGTTCACACCTCGACTTGATCACTGAACCCTTGACACCACTTAGTGCCTATCAAACATGAAGAGACTCCTTACGTTCCCCTTCAGTTTGACGAAGACGCGGAAACATCCTTGAAGTCGGAGAGCATCCACAACCATAGTACTCGGTACCCTAGTAGAGACCAAACTCCTAGTTGAGCCACTAGTAGGCTCTCATCATATAAAACATGCAGCCCAGCCTCTCACTTCTCCCCCTACAGGTGAAGTGAGTCAACATATCATCCAGTGACACCAATCAGATCACCAACACTCCTTGAGAGACCCGTTGACTGGAGGCCAGTCATCAATCATTGTGGACCATCCCCCAATGCCACCTTCTACCCCAGAATTGGAAGTGACATCATGCTTATCAACCCTATCAATTTCACTCTACGTTGAATCTTCATACCATCAGACATCTCACATATTATTAAAAAAGGAATACAACTGGGCATACAGCAGTGACAGCAACAGGAGCACATTGTGGAGATTAGAGAACAAGTTCACAAGGCCCATAGACATATTGAGGAGAGATTACTTCTTCAGGAGAGAAATCAGGAACAAGGAAGGCCTCATCATATCCTTCATTGCATTCCACCTCAGTGGCACAGAGGCCTACATCCTCCTCTATACTTACCTTCTCTTCCTACTCTTTGACTGAAGGCAAAACTCGCCTTACCTATATGCTATCATATGGATTACACACACCACTAGTTGGCTCATATGCAGAGTAGCTAGATTTCATCCTCATCCCATTCCTATTCCAAATAGACCTCCCGCACCTCCACCTTATGTTGAATTAGAGACAGATTCAGTAACCAATTTGGGAATAGTTACCCAATAAGCATGGATCATGTAAATCAACATCAGAAGTTGACAATGGATCAAAAGAAGCATTTCCAATCTCACATCACCAATCTTACTAAATGACAATCAGGTAAACTCTATTGTCCCAATTCTTCCTATCACTCAATCTTGAAGAAAGCTCGTTGTTTGACATGACAGAACACTCGTACCATTCATAAACTTTTATGAACCAGTTTCTCATTGCATTCTTGTATATTTACAGCACCTTGATCACTGTGCTTGTCTATTGTATTCGGAAATCAGTGCCAAAAAACTGTCCTCTTGGTATCAACGTTTCTTGCAATCCAAAGTATTATTCCATTACCATTGGTGATCCAACAGTCACCTGGAACATTGACGAAAAGGAAAAGGCTCCTAAGGACAAAGAAGATCCCTGGGCAGACCTAAATCATGAGAATGGTTGGAATGCTCAACTCCTTGAAATTGAGCAACCGAACTGTAACACACCTAAGTAGATTGACTGGATCTTTACTCATGTATCACCATAACAACTCCAACAAATCACTAGTTGATTTTTCTATTCTCATATTCAATCTGCCTTTGCTAGAGAATAAGGACAGGAATACCAGACTGGTCCTAGCACCTCTATCAAAGCTAACACTTCTAATGAAGCAACTGCTGCTGCATCATTGCCACCAGCAGATACTTGGGAGATTGACTCCACAATTGAGATTCCTGGACTAGATCTTTAATAGATTAACCTAGTATTAGCCCTCTTGTCCATCTTGCTTGCTTGTAATCTAATCTAGTAAGGACTTTCTTTCATCATGTTGTCCTTTAACCCATGCAACTTAACTTGAATGTTTTCTTGCAAGACCTTTATGCCTGCCATGATCATGATATATGGATGGCATTGGTGGCCACTCAGTTCGGCCTACTAGTAAACCATAGTGCAAATCTAGAAAATGACTTGGCACAGGCACAGGCACAGATTGCAGCCACACCAAGGACAACCTTGTCTAAAGCATCGAAGAAAGTAGAGATCTTCTCTGATCCTGGTGAATTCAAAGGAGAAATCAACAAGTTCGAGGATTGGTGGTTGAAAATGAAAACCTACATTGCTATCAATCTGGAAACTATTCCGCCTAGATCCTATAAAGCAGTAGTCGCTATCTTATCTTGGATGACAGGACCATGTGCAGGAAACTTTGCCACTCCATGACTGGAAGAAGGACCAGCGTATACATGGAGTGAACTAGTCAATGAAATCCAGAAACAGTTTTGTCCCACAGTCAAATCAGATTGGGCTCTAAAGAAGCTCTGGAAACTCAAACAAGGAAGCATGTGCACATGCAATTGGATAGATCAGTTCTGAAAGCTTTACAAGGAAGCTGACATCGGAAATACCCACAGAGTAAATATCCTTGAATGGAATGTCAATCCTGAGATCAGAGATCAGGTAATCAAAGCAGGTAAATGAAGCCACACAGACATAGGCACATACCTTGTTGCAGTCAAAGAAGCAGGAGAACTCATTGAAACCATGAGTTTCCTCTGAAAGCAAGGATCAGGATTCCCTTCAGAAAACTCCTCATATCAATCCAAACCATCTCATGACCCCAATGCAATGGATGTTGACAATATCCACACTTCATGGTCTGATGAAGAAGATCAGGAGCATGAGATAGACGCATTTGGAAAGAAACCTAAGAAGAGGTTTACAGGATGTTTCAAATGTGGAGAAACAGGACACATGGGTAAAGATTGTAAGAAACCCTCCACCAAGTGTCGTGAATGTAAATGGTCTAGAGGAGGCCACAAGAAGAATTGCTCTAAGCTCAGAAAGATCCAAACTCTTGATGAAGAACCCGCTAACAGAAAGGGAAAAGCCAGAGCAGCTTGAATGATCTGGATGTCCAAGTTGCTGCTAACGAATCTATATCTTGTCATTCATCTAGCCTAAATTATCATAGCCAAGTGGGGTCTTTAATTAACTTGAAGCTTGGCTGGGGCTTCAAACCGGTGCTTAATTCTGCTTATCACTCTTCTTCAATCCCAGATAATGCTCGTATTTGCATCTTGAATAATCACAACATAATTTTATCAGTGGAGATTGCTCCTACTTGACATTGACATGCATTCATGAAGACTAAAGCTCTCTTAGACAGTGGAGCTAATACTATCTATATCGACAAGTCCTACACACAGAGGATTAAACTCCCTCTTCTAGCTCTAGAAAATCCGATACCCATGTATAACATTGACAGAACACATAATACTGCCAGATCAATCACACATTGTGCCAAGATCATTATACAGTATCAGGATCATTGTAAACAGGTCACAACAGAAGTAACCAATCTAGGAAAGAATCAAATGATTCTAGGATACATGTAGCTTAGTAAGCACAATCCTGAGATTAATTGGACTTCTGGAAAAGTCAAAATGACTCAATGCCCCTGACCATGTCAAACCCTAAAAAGAAAACCCCTGTTGCACACCGGCTTGAAGCTGATGAACATGAAACTCTAGCTCATATCTTTGCCATAAAACAAGACAAGTCTAGTCAGAAGAAAGATTCAAAATTGGAGGATCTAATTCCAAAACAATATCATAAACATTTGAAGGTTTTCTCGAAGAAAGCATCAGAATGAATGCCTATATGAAAACCTTGGGATCATGCAATAGAATTTAAAGAAACGTTCAAACCGAAGAAAGGCTGTTTGATACCCCTTTCACCTGAAGAACAGAAAAAAGTATCTGATTTCATAAATGACCAGCTAGCCAAAGGTTACATCAGACCTTCTAAATCAGAACAGACATCACCCGTGTTTTTTGTACCTAAGAAAGATGGACGAAAACAAATGGTAAAGGATTACTGTTATCTGAACAAACATACAGTCAAGAACAATTATCCACTCCCCTTGATCTCACAGCTTGTGGACAAGCTTAAAGAATCAAAATGATTTACAAAGATAGATCTTCACTGGGAATATAACAATGTTCACATCAAAGAAGGAGATGAATGAAAGGCTGCCTTCGTTTGTCACTGAGGGTCCTTCGAACCCCTAGTAATGTATTTTGGTTTGTGCAACTCACCTGCTACATTCCAAACCATGATGAACAAAATATTCTCGGACATGCCTGACATCATGGTCATATACATAGATGACCTCATGATTTTCAAAAAGACTAATGATCTAAAGGAACACGAAAGAATCGTAAAGAAGGTATTACAGTGTCTTGAAGACCATGACTTATTTGCAAAACCAAAGAAGTGCACCTTCAGTGTCCAAGAAGTGGAATTCCTTGGCATGATAGTATCTTGCAACAGAATCAAAATGGACAACAGTAAAGTCAAAGCCATTAAGGAATGGCCAATTCCAAAGAATGTTAAAGGTGTATGCAGTTTCCTTGGTCTAGCAAATTTCTATTAAAGATTCATCGAAGGATATGCGTAAGTCGCTCAGCCCTTGAATGATCTTACTAAGAAAGACATTACCTTCACATGAACAGAGTCTCAACAGACAGCATTTGACATGCTCAAACATAGATTCACCACTGCCCCTATTCTCACTTATTCTGATAATGACAAAATATTCTAATTGGAAATGAATGCTTCAGATTACACAACTGGAGTAGTGCTCTCTATAGAACAGAATGGCAAATGGCACCCTGTAACATTCTTCTCACATTTCATGACCCCTGAGGAACGTAACTACCCTGTAGTGGGTAAGGAAATGCTTAGTGTCATCAGATCACTTGAACAATAGTGTCATTACCTAGAAGGCAAGCACCATCAGTTTGAAATATGAAATGATCACACTAATCTCCAATGGTTTATGAAATGCCAAGACCTTAACTGTCGGCAAGCCCGATAGATACAGTATCTTACACGTTTCAATTTCAAATGGCTTCATAAGGCAGGAACCACAATGGATAAAGCTGATGCTTTATCTAGACAAGAAGACCATGCCATTGGCATAGAAAACGACAATACTGGAGTGCTAGTCATTCCACCAGAACAGAACATTGTTACAAAAGTACACATGGCCATAGATTCCAAATCCATCATTGAGAAAATCAGAAAAGCCATATATCTGCTCAAAGAATCTGAAATCACCACATTACATCAGAAATACAGCATAGACACACTCAAAGATGAACTTCTTCATGACAAAGAAGGAAAGATCTACATCCTTGATAATCAAGAACTAAGAATGGAAATCATTAGACTCCATCACAATACTCCAGTTGCAGGTCATCCTGGATCAGAAAAGACAATAGAACTCATTCAACGAAGCTATACATGACCTGGCATGAACACATTCATCAAAGAATATGTCACTAGATGTGAATGATGTGCTAGATGCAAGCCATCTAATATAGCACCACATGGAAAACTTCAACCATTAGATCTATCAAATATGCCTTAGATTGAAGTAACCACAGACTTTACAACAGATCTACCCCTATCCAAAGGATTCAACTCAATCCTAGTAGTCGTTGATTGATTCTCTAAAGAAGTTGAATCCATCCCTTGTAACAAAACAGTCACTACACTAGACACGGCTCGATTCTATCTCCATAACATTTGGAAGAATCATGGATTATCCCAGAGCATAGTGTCAGATAGAGGACCACAATTTGCATCACAAGTCATGAAAGATTTGTGCAAATAACTAGGCATACAACCAAAACTCTCCACTACCTTCCATTCACAAACAGATGGACAGATGGAAAGAATGAATAGAGATCTATAGCAATACCTCAGACTATTCACCACTAAAAAGCAAGAAGATTGGGTTGAATGGTTACCTCTAGCACAATTCTTCTATAACGCAAAAAAGCAGGCTTCTACACAAAAATCACCCTTTGAAGTGACACAGTCATACATCCCTAGAATGGGCTTTGAACAAAGAGTTACCAAATCACCTGCAGCAGAACAATTCACTACCATCATGCAAGACACTCTAGTCCGAACAAAAGCTAACCTGGAGAAAGCACAACAACGGATGAAAGTCCAAGCAGACAAACATCACTCAAAACCTCCTAAGTATAAAATCGCTGATAAAGTTTGGCTTTGAACCAAAAACCTTAAATTAACCCGTGCTTCCAAGAAGCTTATGGAATGATGGCTAGGACCATATGAAATCACAAAGCTTGTAGGAGATAATGCACTAGAACTGAGATTACTGCACTCGATGCATATGCATCCAGTTGTGAACATATCTCATGTCTGTCCTTACAAAGAACACCTTGAAGGCCAAACAACCTTTCGTCCTGGACCAATGAATGTCACTGAAGATAGAGAAATTGAATATAAGGTTGACTACATAGTTGATACTCAATTCAAATGAAAACATCTGAAATATCTAGTCCATTGGAAAGGATATATGGATGAAGATCATACTTGGGAATCATTGAGTAACCTTGAAGGTGCTCAAAATGCTATCAAAGAGTTCCACAAAGATCATCCTAATGCTCTACAACACATTCACCTTATACAACAGATTTCCTTTCAAGTTTCACAGACTATGGTTTACCATCACAAGAAATACCATCACCTAGGCTATCCTTTAATCACCTGGAAATCAATTATTAGAGAGGGGATAGTGTTACAGACCACATTATTCTTTCCTTTATTTCTACTATTTTTCCTCATTTTATACATTGACTTTTGCATTTAGCCCCTATCTTTTACCCCTATAACCTGAACCTGCCAAATGCTCAAGTCCATGTAGAGATCTAGACCCATCAGCCTCATGACATCCTCATGCCATTTACCATGACTCGTCCAAGGTCTAGACCACCTCATACTTGCCTGCAGGATCACACATGTTTGCCTCATGCCTTTATCTATGACTCGCTTGCCTCATGTACTCCTCATGCTATGCTTCTCTTCCATTCCATGGCTGTATCGATACATATGTTTCCCTCATGTTTGCCTCACTGATCATGCATGTAGCATAGCATATCGATAGATCTAGTGTATACAAGTGTAAACTCTTAGACAGTATATAAAGGCCCAAGTTGCTGCCAGAGGACCTCAGTCTTGTCCTTTTGGTCTTTTCCCCAATCTTACTGGTTGACTATAGGAGCTACTTGATTCATCCTAACTTGTCATCTCTTGATTGTTGCTTGTTGCCTTCTGGTAAGGCCAGGTTGTTTTACCCCCAACATTTCAACAAATAATGAATGATATATTTAATGACATGTACACTGTAGTAATTATTTACATCGACGATTGTGTGATATTTATGTCGAACAAGTCAGACAAAGAACATAAAGAGGTAGTAAAAGAGGTTCTATGTTACTTATGTGAAAATCACCTTTATATAAAACTCTTGAAGTGTTTCTTTTCAAAAGACAAAGTCAACTTTCTCAGTATGGTAGTATCTAAAAAGGAGGTAAAAATGCAAAAGAGTAAAGTAGCAAGGGTCATGGATTGGCCCATTTCTACTTGTTTAAAACAACTTCAAGATTTTCTCAGACTTTGTAATTATTATAGACACTTCATAGAAGGCTTTGCCAATATTATATGCCCCCTGAACAATTTTACCAAGAAAGAAACTCCATTCAAGTGGGGATTCGATCAGCAAAAGGCTTTCAAAACCTCAAAAAACAAATTCATGATGGCATTGCTACTTGCATACCCTAATCAAGATCAAGAAATGTGAGTAGAGACAGATACCTCAGATATAGCGATGGAAACTGTGCTCTCTACATTATGCAATGATGGTAACTGGAGGCCAGTAGCCTTCATTTCTCATTCCTTTGATAGCGCAGAGCACAATTATTCTATTTATGACAAAGAACTTCTAACAGTCATCAGGATACTAGAAGAATGGCATCACTATTTTATGGGTTACGAACAATTTGAAATTTGGATGGACCACAAGAATCTCAAATATTGGAAGAAGCTGCAAACACTTAGTGGTTAACAGACTCAATGGCACACACTTCTTCAAGAATTTAATTGTGTTTTTGTTTGTAAACCAGGTTTGATAAATGAACATGCAGACACATTATCTCACTGTCTAGATTATGAAGATGCAGTCCCAGATCACAACATGAATATTACAATTTTACCTCCTTCAGTTTTTATTATCTCTGTTTCATTATCTTCAGAATTTCTACCAGAGTTAGAATGTATTTTTATTTCTCTTGGCATTGATGTCATAAATGACTTCACTTTCAATTATAATATGAATATTTTCAAAAACAACAAAAACAAAATTTTTGTATCAAAACAATTACATACTCATCTCATAACACTATGTCATGACTCCCCAATTGCTGATCACAGCAGACATTCAAAAACTATACATACACTCACTTGCTATTTTTTGTGGCCTGGAGTCACCAAAGACATTAAAGAATATATAGACAGCTGCCAAGTGTGTGCCCTCACGAAGGGTAAGCAAAAAGCACTGGCAGGAAAACTTTTACCACTTCCTGTATCCAAACACCCATGAGAAGATTTATCTATAGATTTCATCATGGGATTATCTGAATCACAATTCTTCACAGCAATTTGCATAATAGTCAATTGTTTTTCAAAAAAAGCAGTCTTTATACCAACATACAATACATGTTCTTCTATGGATCTAGCAAAATTATTTAGGGACAATATTTGGTGTATACATTAACTCCCCTTTATGTAGTTTCTGACAGAGGACCCCAAATTGTTTCTGCATTCACCAAGAATCTATGCAAACTCCTTGGAATAATCCAAAAAATATCCATGGCCTATCATCCACAAATAGATGGCCAAATGGAGCATGTTAATAGAGATCTAGAACAATATCTCTGCACATACATTGGAAAGAAACAGGAACAATGGGCCAACTGGCTAAAACTAGCCCAATTCTCCCATAACAACACCATCACTACAGCCACTGGAGCTATTTCTTTCAACATCACAAGAAACTATGCACCTTGCATGGGTTTCAAAGGAAAACTCTCAGGCTTCATGGGAGAAGTCGAACGTTCTCATAAGGAAATAGAGAAAGCATTAATAAAAATGAGAGAAAAGATGATAACAGCATTAGAAAAGAAACATTCAGATGCACCAAATTATGAAGTTGGACAACAGATCTTGCTATCAACAGAAAAACTCAATCTCCCTTATAGAGCGAAAAAGCTTATACAAAAATGAATTGGACCCTATAAAATCACCAAAGTCCTTCCTAATGCTGTTACTCTAAACCTTCCAAAAATATATGTAAATTCATCCCACAGTCAATATATCTTGCATAAAACCTTATCGGGAAACATTACCAGGATAATCTAAAGTCCATCCCAATGTGATCAAAATAGACCAGGAAAAAAAGAAGAAATTTGAGATAGGGTATATTGCAGCATCTAGAATGAAGAATAGAAAGTTGGAATATCTAGTTCATTGAGTAGAATATGATGAAGCCAATTGTACCTGGAAATCAAGTGACATTATCAACACAGCTCTCCAAGCAGTCACTGATTTCCATAAAGAAAATCCTTCTGCTTCAAGAAAACTAAGAGGTCTCACCACTTATACATTTCAATCACTTTTCACTCCTTTCGAAAACCTCACCTCAATCAAACCAACCACGACTCACCTGGAATTTGAGTCATAAAAAGGGGGTAGTGTTATAATATGAATATTTTCAAACTTTCCAACATTCATTCTTTACTTATAAAAATCACATGATCATAACATGTGATTGTGAGAACACTTGTATAATCATCACATGATCTAGTTCTAGACTTTGTTACATGACTTACCTCATGTCTCTAATCTCTGTTCTTTTCACACCTTATCTTTTTCACATACTCATTTCCATTATTTCACTCTCATGAATGCTTCTATCATATACCTTAACATAGTAATTACTCACACACACTGCTTGGTCCATGCACCATCCTATACATATATAAAGTAGACACTTCAATGACTGAATCCCCAGTCAAATCCACTTTGTTCCCTCACTAGAAATCATTGCCTTGGCCATTGGTCATTGTAGGCTTGTGATTGAACAGACAAGACCCACATACCCTCTACCCTTGAGCCAGGACATGTATAGCCTGTGACACAGCACTGAGCCTTGTGGAGTTTGTCATTGAGGACAATAGATTCATAACACATAGCAGGACCTTGCAAGGGTGTCAGCAAGGTCACCAAGCAGCTGAGAGTGCTGCAGATCACATCAGAGCACAAGTGCATTGACAAGGAAAAGTCAGGCTCACCAGGTGCATGCCCAAAAGCAAATGCACTGTATATGACCTGGGAGGCAAAGCACACCTACCCAGACATTCCCACACCACTCCTAAATATCCCACAAGTGACAGAATGCAGCACATCATTGAAATGAGCATGCTATGTTGAGATACAGGACAAGGAGATGGAATAGGGAAGAAAGTTGAGGTGGTTGAGGTGGAGCATGCTGAGAGTAATGCAATGTGTCAAAACAGTCCACAAAGCATCCAGGAAGGTCCCACAGATAACAGAACATAGCACTTTGTCAAAACAAATGTGCTATGTCAAATTATATATCCAGAAGGCTGTTATGAATCTATTGTCCTCAACGACAAACTCCACAAGGCTCAGGGCTGCATTTCAGGCTACATGTGTCCTGGCTCAAAGGTAGAGGGTATGTGGATCTTGTTTGTTCAATCACAAGCCTACAATGACCAATGGCCAAGGCTATGACTTCTAATGAGGGAACAAAGTGGATTTGACTGGGGATCTAGTTGTTGAAGTGTCTACTTTATATATGTACAGGATGGCATATGGACCAAGCAATGCATGTGAGTAATTACTACATTAAGATATACAGTGACTTCCAAACTTGAGTCAATGTTTTGAGATTTTGGAGTATTAGTTATATAACTCAGGAACATGAACAAATAAAGCCAAAGTGTAAGTGGGTGCCTAAATGTGCCTGCCCCTGGCTACATGCCAGCAAAAACACTATATAATTTGAATAAGTATCCATGGAGATATGGTCAATTCAATTCAGTGTGTCATTGACTCAATTGTGTAACTGCCTGTCAGATCTGTCAAAGGCTGATAGTTGTCACATGTAACCATTGATGGAAGCATGACAGATGGTTACCATAGTTACTATATCTTAGTAATCACTTCAACTAACACTATTTAAGGGCTGGTTTCATCTCTCATACCTTTCAAATTTACTATGCATTCCACTTCCACTTCTCAAAAAGAAAACATCATTTCTCTGGCCTCTAATGGTCACTCTACTTGTCATATTGCCTCCAAACTAGGTGTCAGCCAGTCTATTATCTCCAGGATACTCAGGAATCTCCTTCCCAACAGATCTATACCTCTTTTTGGCTGCCCCTCCAAGCTTTTAGCCACTTCTCAGCATACTATCATTACTCAAATCACCACAGGCAGAGCTGCCAATGCTGTCCAGGCTACCCACCATATCAATTCCATCATTTCTAGTCCAGTCTCCTCACAAACAGTGAGAAGAGTCCTCAAACAACATTCATTCAAGGCTGTAACCAAGAAAAAAAAGCCATCTCTTGCTGCAAGAAACAAGAAAAAGTGTTTAGCCTTTGCCCTAAAGTTCCAGGAATGGACTATTGAGGACCAGAAGAGGGTTATTTGGTCAGATGAGACTGAAATCAACAGGATAGGATCAGATGGGAAGGAGTGAGTATGGAAACAGGCAGGTGAGGGCCTTATTGACAGAGAGATTCAGGGAACAGTCAAATTGGAGGAGAAAATATCATGGTATGGAGGTGTATGAGACAACTTGCTTCCTAGCTTGGAGGAATTTGAAATTTCTCTGGAGGATGTTATCTTTCAACAGGACAATGATCCCAGACATACCTCCAAATTAGCCAAGAAGTGGATGAAAGACAATGATATCAATGTCCTGGATTGGCCTCCACAATCTCCAGATCTGAATCCTATTGAACACCTCTGGCATCATATCAAAAAGGAGCTTGCCAAATATTCAAGACATGCCAAAGGAGTATGGGAGATTTGGGATAGAGTGGCAGAAGTATGGAATAACATAGATCCAGAGGTGTGTCAGAATTTGATTCAAAACATGCCTAGAAGGATCCAAGCAGTGATCAAGGCCAAAGGAGGTCACACAAAGTACTAGGATAGGGTGATTCTATAGATTTGATACACAGTTACAAAATTGAGTCAATGACTTGCCAATTTGAACTGACCATATCTTCATGGATACTTATTCAAATTATATAATGTTTTTGCTGGCATGTAGCCAGGAGCAGGCATATTCAGACATCCACTTACACTTTGGCTTTATTTGTTTATGTTCCTGAGTTATATAACTAATACTCCAAGATCTCAAAACATTGACTCAATTTTGGAAGTCACTGTATGATAGATACGTCTGTGAGAATGAAAAGATGGAAATGAATATGTGAAAAAGATAAGGTGTGAAACAAACAGAGATTAAAGGCATGAGGTGAGTTATGTGATTTGGTTCTAGACTTTGTCATGTGACTGATTATATAAGTGTTCTCATGATCATGTGTTGTTGATCATGTGATTTTATAAATAATGAATGCATGATGGAAAAGTTTGAAAATATTCATATTATAACACTACTCCCTTTTTATAACTTGAATTCCAGACAAGTCATGGTTGGTTCGATTGAGGTAAGGTTTTTGAAAGGAATGAAAAGTGATTGGAATGAGGAAGTGGTAAGACCTTTAAGTTTTCTTGGGGTGAAAGGGTTTTTCTTGTGGAACTTGGCAACTGCCTTGGGAGCTGTATTGATAATATCACTTGATTCCTAAGTACGATCAGTTTCATCATATCCTGTCCAATGAACCAGATATTTCAACTTCCTATTTGTCATTCTGGATGCTGTGATGTACTCTATCTCAAATTGCTCTTCCCCTTCCTGGTCTATTTCAATCATGTCAGGACAGACTTTAGGTTGTCCTAGTAGTATATCCTGATAGGGTTTTACACAAGATATGTTGACTATGGGATGTATTCATATATTGTTTGGAAGGTTTAGAGCTATGGCATTTGGAAGGACTTTAGTGATTTTGTATGGTTCAATCCATTTTTGTGTAAGTTTTTTCATAGTATAGAAGAGATAGAGTTTATCTGTTGATAGCCAGATCTATTGTCCAACTTTATAATTTGACATGTCTGAACATTTCTTTTCTGATATTTTTATCATCTTTTCTCTCATTTCTATTAATGTTTTCTTTATTTCCTTATGAGAATGACCCATCTCTCCTGCAAAGCCAGTGAGCTTCCCTTTGAATCCCATGTATGGTACATAGTTTAATGTGATGTTAAAGAGAATTACTCCTGTGGCTGTGGTAATCATGTTATTATAAGTGAATTGCATCATTTTCAGCCAATCTGCCCATTGATTTTGTTTGTTTTCAATGTATATGCAGAGATATTGTTCTAGATCTCTATTGATATGCTCTGTTTGGCCATCTGTTTGTGGATGATAGGCCATGAATATTTTTTGGATTATTCCAAGGAGTTTGCAGAGTTTCTTGGTAAAGGCTGAAACAAACTGGGGTCCTTTATTGGAAACTGTCGTAGAAGAGAGTCTGTGTATATACCAAACATTGTCTCTAAAGAATTTTGCTAAGTTCAATGAAGAGTGTTATACAAAGCATACCAAAGCAATCTCAATACTAGTTAACACTCTTAGGCGATACTCATGTAGAGACCGATGTCTAAGATGTTATTGTTTGCAAGTCTATGTGCTAGTGTCAGCTAGCCTTGAAGTTACTAGGAGTCTTGAACAGGAGTTTGACTAAGAGTTGAGACTTAATATATGCTTAGATTGCATAGACCAAGAGTAATGAATACAGGGTAAGAATGCAGTATTTATAAAAAAAGGAATGCACACAGACGAGCGAGAGTATAAAGGAAAAAGGAAAGAAAAGGAAAGGAATAGTATCGAACATTGTGGAATATGGAAGCACATGTTGTTATGAAAGAAACAACAAGAGGAGATTTAGTCCGATTGAAGAAGAATAAGGAGGATCATGTTGGAATTGACTAATAGTAGGAAACTAATGTTGGAAATGGAGGTATGTTTCCATGATCGTACAGCAGAGAAGTAAGAGAAAAGAAGAACATGAGGATGAGGAGAGAAAATTGTAACATTACTCCCATTGTACAATTGAATCCCTGATTCGACAAGAATACCACAGTCAGAAGGGGAATTAGGTGGTAGACATGAAGGATCCTCTATAGATAGCTGTTAATTGTGAAGGTGAGAGACATTCAAATAGACAGTCACTGACGACATGCCCAGGGGTAGAACAAACTCTGCAATTGCAATGGGGGCATGTTCATTTGGAATGGCCCTAGTTATGGCAGTAATGGCATTGAAGAGAGAGATATTGCCAGGTTTGATGACCAGGAGTGGAAGCGTGACAGTGGGGGCAGGTGTATTCTGGACAATCCTCTTGATAGTGACCAAGATGGTGGCACTGAAAGCAGGAAGTGGTAGGAGTTGCCAATGGGATTTATATTTGGTCAGAAGTGGGGAGGATACAAAACAGAGAGGATAGGACTTGGTTGCCATTGTCAAGGATGTAGGTGTGTGCCCAGTCAATAGGGACAGAGATGGTATGTTCAAAAGAGTCATTGGTGTCTGAGTCAGATTCGACTGTGGTGGATGTTTTAGAGGGGGAAGAGGAGGATAACCTTGTTAAGAGGGGAGGTGGTACAGATCTGGGGGAGTTGTAATGAGGGGTGTTCAAAAGAAAACATTTGACGTGGTCTAAGTATGCATCTTACTGATTTTGTGGAAGAAAAAGGTATACACAGCAAAAGATGGGGTAAATAACAGTGGGTGAAAGGTGTTCAATGAAGGAAGCGAAACCATGAGTATGGAGGATAGTAAGTATGCAGATGAGAAGGGCTTCCAGTGTGAAGCATAGGGGGAGTTCATTGGTTTCCATGGCATGAAGGCATTGTGCTTGGGAAATGGCATGAAATAAGTGGATCAGGTCATGAGTAATGGTATCATCACAGTAGAGGGGGTCATTCTCAAGGGCAAGAAGGAGGTGAGGGGGTGTCAATAATGATGGTACACAGGAGGTGGGCCACGTTGATCAAAAGAAACAAAGGGTATATGTTGTGGGTGCACAGGGGGAAGCTTGGGGTGGATAGAGAAGAAGAGGTGGAGGAGGAGAGGAATGACATTTCTGGTAATAGTTTTTGGTTATGAGATACTCATGAAGAGACTATTGAGTAAGGAAAAACTATCAATTCAGAGGTTGTGTAGTCATTTATAATCAGTTAGAATAGAAGCGGAGTGTCAGAGGTTGGATTCGGGTTCCCAGGTGTTTTTGGCAGAAGAATATCCTTTCCATGCAGTCAGGTACATCCTTTGGGTTTTAGTTCCCTTATGAGAGAGTATAGCCTCAACTTCATACTCTTCTTCATTATCTATGATGTCAGGGGGGGTGTAGGAAATGAGAGTCCATGCATGTTGGTGAAGTGATAAGAGGAAAGAAGTAAGGCATGGAATATGTCATGGATTTTCCAGGTACATGGGAGTTTTAGTTGGTAGGTGAGAGGGGATAATACGCAAGTGATCTTGATTAGTCCCATTCTTTTGGGTGCAAGTTTTCAAGAAGGGTAATAAAGATGGAGATGAGTTGCCTCAAGCCAAATCTTATTCCTTGGTTTCCATGGGGAGAATCAGCAAGTCATTCTAGATATCATGAGTTTTCTGGCTGACTCATGGATGGTAAGGACTTCCTTTTGTGTTTCATCTAAAGAGGAGAGTCGGTTTTCAAGAGCAAGGAGGGAAGTTTTTCCTAGGAGAGGGTAGGATCAAGGTTCATAGCCATAAAGAAGAAAGAACAGGGATTTCTTTGTGGAGCTATGTGGAGCAGAGTTGTGGTGGAATTCGGCTACAGATAAGGATTGCACCCAGGAAGAGAGGTTATTGGTGCAGAAAATCCAAAGGTAGGTTTTTAATTCCTGATTGGTTCTTTCTGTTTGTCCATTGGTCTGTGGGTGGTATGCTATGGATAGTTGTATGTTATACTTAAAGATATGAGCCAGCTCTTTGGCAAAAGTGAAGGTGAACTAGGGACCATGGTCAGAGATCAGAGTATTGTGGAATCTGAAGCATTTGAATACATTGTTGAAAAATATTTGTGCAATTCTGGCAGCATTGATGGTCTTGGAGCATGGAGTAAGGATTACCCCCTTCATAAGCCTGTGGTCTACTATGACCATAATAGAGTCAAAAACAGCGGAGGTCAGGAGGTCAGTGATGAGGTCAACAGAAAGTTGTTTGAAAGGGAGAGAATGGGACGAGGGAATGGGGGTGAGTGGGAGAACAGTGGGATGGGTGTTAACCTTGTTTTGCTGGCAGACAGCACAGCCATTAATGAAGTTCTTGACAAATGAGGCCAGGCCAGGCCACCAGTAATCACATTCAAGTATAGATTTGGTGTGAAAGATGCCCATGTAACTGGAAAGGGGAGAGGAGTGAATGATGTGAAGGAGGGCAGAGTGAGAAGTGGGTGGAACAAACATGTGACCTTTGAAGTAAAGGTGACTGTTATCAAAGGTCCAGTCAGCAAGGGTAGTGTGGGCAAAGAGAGGAGAGCCCTCTTGGAGGGCAGAAAGAATGTGAAGGACAAGAGGATCAGACAGGGTGGAATGGACAATGGAGGTAGAAAGGGTGAGATCAAGGGCATTAATAACAACAGGGTCTGAAACAATAGAAGCATTCAGGTTGTTATGGGTGGTGTCAGGGGTATCCATTCAAGAAAGAGCGTTGGCTGGATTCATGTGTGTGCCAAGGCCCAATTGATATGAAAGTCTTGGAGAAATAGAGCCCAGCAGGCTTGACAGCAGGAGAGCTTTCGAGGGTCTTTTATATATGAAAGGTTTTTGTGGTTGGTGATGATGGAGGTGGTGAAGGGGATGCCTTGGAGGTAATGTTTTCATTTTTCAAGAGCAAGGATGATGGCAAGAAGTTCGCAGTCATAGATATCATAATTGCGTTCTGCAAGTGAGAAGGTTTTGAGAAATATGTGCATGGGTGAAGGTCACCATTTAAGTCCTTTTGCATAAGGATGGTGCCTGCAATGAGTAGAGAGGCATCAGTCATGAGGACAGCATCCACAGTAAGTAAAGAGGTGTCAGTCATGAGATGAAAGGAATGAGAGGTGTTAGGAATGGAAAGGATAGGTGCAAAGGAGAAAACATGGTGAAGGGTGTCAAACATGTGTTGTTGAAGTGGGGTCCAAGTCCAAAGTTGATCCTTTTTGGTAAGGAAAGTGAGGGGGATAATGATGTTGGAGTAGTTAGGGATGAATTTGTGATAGAAATTGGCAAAACCAAAGAATGAGCAAACTTCTTTGATGCAGGTAGGGGGCTTCTAGGTGGTGATGACAGAGAGTTTAGCTGGGTCCATCTGGACTTGTCCATTACCGATAATAATGCCTAGATATTTCATGATTGGAGTGTCAAATGAGTATTTCAACAATTTCATCAAGAGCCCCATTTCATATAGTCGTTGGAGGACTTGGCATGTTCATTCATGATGGAGTTGTAGGGTGCTGGCTGTGTGTGGACCTAAATCATCCATATAGATTTTGAGCCATTGTTCAGCGATCATGTCAGCAAAGATATGATTCATGAATGCTTGGAAAGTCCCTGGTGCGTTGTAGAAGCCAAAGAACATGACAGTGGATTCGAAGAGACCTTGTGGAGTGATGAAGGCTGCTTTCCATTGGTCTTCCTCTTGAATGCGAATGTTGTTGTATCCCCAACAGATGTCGAACTTTGTAAAGTAATTGGACTTCTTCATGTCATCAACCAATTCAGAGATGAGGGGTAGGGGGTAAGCATTATGTATGGTATGGCTGTTGAGGTAGTGATAGTCTTGACACGGGCATAGGGAATCATCTTTTTTCAGGACAAAGAAGAAGGATGAGGCTTGAGAGAATTTCGAGGGGATAATGTGACCAGTTTTCAGATGTTTCTTGACAAAAGCTTTGCAGGCTTTTTTTTTGGCAGGGTTGAGTGGGTAGATCTTGGCGATTTTAGGGACAAAGGTGTCTTTTAAGTTGATGGTGTGATCATAGGGATGATGAGGGGGAAGTTTAGCATAAGTGATTTCATCAAAGATGTCAGTGAAGTCAGAACAAAAGTCAGGGAGAGTAACATCTTTAGGTTTCTTGGCTTGGGCAATTTCTATGGATATGGATATGGTGACCTTGTTAATATTCTTCTTATGGGAAGGATACTCACAAAAAGACCTCTCAACCCATGGAGAGAAGTTGATAGTGAAAGTCCTCCAGTCAATGGTGAGATTCCATTTCTTGAGCCATGGCATTTTGAGAATGACTTGTGGGCAAGAGAGACATACTACCATGAAGTTGACTGTGTCAGAGAGTTGACCAATGGAGAATGATATTTTGGCAGTCCATTGGATGGTTCCCTTGGCATTGGGTGTGCCATTTACGTTATAGGCGATGACAAAGTTGGATATCTGAGTGAGTTTGAATATTCTGAGTAGTAGAAGTCGAGGATCAATAAAGTTTCCAGTGGCACCAGAGTTAATCAAGGCAGAGGTGTCAACACTTTGTTTGATTCCATGTAGCGAAACAGGAAGACACATAGTTCTATTGCTTCTTGATGCTACTAGTACATGATTTGAGTTTAAGAAAGGAGACATTGAGGCAGCTTTCTTTTTCGAAAATCCCGTGCTTTTTGTATGCCATAAGGTATGGTGTGCAGTTTGGCTAATTCCTCAGATGGGTCTTTATAGCACATCTTGAGGATGGAAACGATGTTGTTGTTGCTTTTTCCAGAGGTTTTCAATGAATTAAGGTATTCATCAAGCTTAGATCATGGGGGTTCTTTAATGGGAGTTGGTGGTGACATGACTGTGGTGGCATGCACACTCTGGTTGGCAGGGCGACAGTTTGTGGCAAAGGTGGAGAAAGTGGTGCAATTGTTAGCATTGTGACCTTTCTTTATGCAGCAAAGGCAGAGTCCTTCACAGAAACAGTGAGCTTGTTCAGTGGAGGTTAACTTTGATATGGTGACACTGTCTGCATCCATAGCATTAGGGTCTTTCTGTGGGCAGGGTGTGAACGTTGTCTGGGGGCATCCTCCTCTAAGGGCCATTATTTGCATTTTCTGGGCATGAAAGATCTTAGCTCGATCAATCCAGTCTTTGATCATGGTGGGAATGGGTGTCATTGAGAGGATCATAGTGGCAATTCATTGATCGATTCTGAGAGAAAACTGATTGATGAGTGTGACATCATTGGTGATTCCTGCCTTGCAGAACAAGTTCTGGAAGTCCTGTACTGTTGGAATCCGTCATTATGGGTTCCATCTGGGCATTTGATAGATTTCTGGACTAGTTTGGATAGGTCCAGTTGGACAGTGGCTTTGGTGTCAAAGGGGTAAAACATGGTCTCAAAGTTCTGCACAAATTTTTCAAAGGTCTTTTCAGAGTTGGCAATTGTGGTGTTGGCAAGTTTATCATATCACATTTCGGCAAAGTTAGCTCCTCATCCTTCACTCATTTTGTTCAATGTGGTGGTGACTTTTCCCTCGTCTGTGAAGTAGAGGGCATGGTTTAGTGCAAAGTAAGCCTTCATGACTTTTATCTATCTGGAGGTGTCTGTGGATTTTTTTAAAAAATCAGTGGGGAGGGTTGCTTTCAACTCTGTTTTTGAGGACATCTTTGGTGGAGGGGGTGCAATGGGTGCAATGGGTGGTGTTCCTGGTGGGACAGGTGGTCTAGTGTTTACAGGTGGGACAACTGTGGGCCTGGGGTTTACTGGGGTGTTGCCTTGTGGAAGGGAGTCAACCTTGATGTTGAACTCGTCCAGATTGAGGAAAAACAGTCCCTTTCAAAAACTCATGGTGACAGTGGGGAGGTCCTTTACCTAGATAGGTGGGACTGAAAAATACTCTTGGTCTTTTGTTATGCAAAGCGTACCAAAGAAGATCTCAATACTAGTTAACACTCTTAGGTGATACTCATGTAGAGACTGACATCTAAGATGTTATCATTTGCAAGTCTATGTGCTAGCATCAGCTAGCCTCGAAGTTACTAGGAGTCTTGAACAGGAGTTTGACTAAGAGTTGAGACTTAATATATGCTTAGATTGCATAGACCAAGAGTAATGAATACAGGGTAAGAATACAGTATTTATAAAAAAAGGAATGCACACAGACGAGCGAGAGTATAAAGGAAAAAGGAAAGAAAAGGAAAGGAATAGTATCGAACATTGTGGAATATGGAAGCACATGTTGTTATGAAAGAAACAACAAGAGGAGATTTAGTCCAATTAAAGAAGAATAAGGAGGATCATATTGGGATTAACTAATAGTAGGAAACTAATGTTGAAAATGGAGGTATGTCTTCATGATCATACAGCAGAGAAGTAAGAGAAAAGAAGAACATGAGGATGAGAAGAGAAAATCATAACAATGAGCATGTATCATACATAGGAATAAAAATTGCTTCTTTTGAAAAATGATCAACTATGATGCAAACTGCCATAAATGATTGTGATCCAGGTAATCCCATGATGAAGTCTATAGATAAATCTTTCCATGGATGTTTGGGTGGAAAGTGACATCAGTTTTCCTGCCAGTGCTTTTTGCTTATCCTTCATAAAAACACACACTTGGCAGCTATCTATGTATTCTTTAATATCTTTGGTGACTCCAGGCCATAAAAAATAGCAAGTGAGTGTATATATGGTTTTTGAATGTCTGCCGTGACCAGCAATTGATGAATCGTGACATAGAGTTATGAGTTGTATATGTAATTGTTTTGATACAAAAATTTTGTTTTTGTCATTTTTGAAAATATTTATATTATAATTGAAAGTAAAGTTGTTTATGACATCAATTCCAAGAGAAATAGAAATAGATTCTGACTCCAGTAAAAAATCTGAAGATATTGAAACAGAGTTAATAAAAACGAAGAAGGTAAAACTGTGATGTTTGTATTATGAGCTGGAACTGTGTCTTCATGATCTGAACAGTGAGATAATGCATCTGCTCATCCATTTGTTGAACCTGGTTTATAAACAAAAACATAATTAAATTCTTGAAGAAGTGCATGCCATCAAGCTTGTTGACTGCTGAGTGTTTGAGGCTTCTTCCAGTATTCAAGGTTTTTGTGGTCGGTCCATATTTCAAATTGTTCTTGACCAATAAGATAGTGATGCCATTCTTCTAATGCTTTGATAATAGCTAGAAGTTCTTTGTCATAAATAGGATAATTGCACTCTGTGTTACAGACCATATTATTTTTCCCTTCATTTCTACTATTTTTCCCAATTTTATACATTGACTTCCACATTTAGCCCCTATCTTATACCCCTATAACCCGAACCTGCCAAATGCTCAAGTCCATGCAGAGATCTAGACCCATCAGCCTCATGACATCCTCATGCCATTCATGACTCATTCAAGGTCTAGACCACCTCATGCTTGCCTGTAGGATCACACATGTTTGCCTCATGCCTTTATCTATGACTCCTTTGCCTCATGTACTCCTCATGCTATGCTTCTCTTTCATTCCATGGCTGTACTGATATACATGTTTCCCTCATGTCTGCCTCACTGATCATGCATGTAGCATAGCATATCATTAGATCTAGTGTACATAAGTGTAAATCCCTAGACAGTATATGAAGGCCCAAGTCGCTGCCAGAGGACCTCAGTCTTGTCCTCTTGGTCTTTCCCACCTTTACTGGTTGACTGCAAGAGCTACTTGATTCACCTCTATTGTCACTCTTGATTGTTGCTAGCACCTTCTAGTAAGGCCTGGTCGTTTCACTCTGCGCTATCAAAAGAATGTGAAATAAAGGCTACTGGCCTCCAATTACTGTTGTTACACAATGTTGAGAGCATTGCTCCTATTGCTATATCTGAGTCATCTGTCTCCACTTGCATTTCTTGGTCTTGATTAGGATATGTGAGTAGCAGTGCCACATGAACTTGTTCTTTAAGGTTTCAAAAGCCTTTTGCTGATCAGATCCCCACATGAACAGAGTGTCTTTTTTGGTAAGTTTATTCAAGGGGTGTGCTTGGGGTGATGAAGGCACCTTTCCATTCATCTCCTTCCTTCATCTGCACATTATTATAACCCCAACATAAGTCCAGGGTCATGAATTTATCAGCATTTTTCAGCCAATCAATCAACTGTGGGATTAGGGGAAGAGAATAGGAATTCTTGATGATACCCTCATTTAAATATCAGTAATTGATGACCATTCTTTTCTTCCCTTTTTTTTAGGAATAAAGAAAATGGGTGATATCTGTGAAGATTTAGAAGGTTTAATATATGTACCCTTTTTTGATTTCTTTGTCTATGAATGCATGAACTTCATTCATTTCTACATCTGAAAGGGGAATGACTCTTCCTTTCTTTGGTACAAAGTCTGGCTTGAGATCTACAGCATGATCCCAAGGCTTTCTTGTCAGCATTCTTGTTGATTCTTGTTTGGAGAAGACATCTAGAAACTCATGGTAAGCTTTGGGTATCTCCTTCTCCAGTCTTTCTTCTATAGTATGAATGTGCATAGTAGTAGTAGGTCCTAGTTCCATAATTTACAGTATTGAGTGCATCAAGGAAAGTCTATGGTCTGGTTCATCCAATCAATGTTAGGATTGTGGTGGTAAAGCCAGTCATATCCTATAATCATTCAATGGGTTCCCAGTTTAGAAATATAAGCATCTAATACTCTATAATGTCCTGCTATTTCCATGATTAGGGTTACTGCATGTTGGATCTGGCTGATAGCACCTTTTGATCCATCAGTATTATGTACTGGTATTGGGTTTTGCAGTTTAAAATAAAGAATGCCATGATGGTTAACATAGTTCAAATCAATAAAGGTGTGGAATGCTCCAGAGTCCAAGAGAGCTTTGAACTTATAGCAGACCCACTGGTCATTCTGCTGGCAACATAAGACAGTCTCAAACAAGAACTCTCCACTGAATAACAACATTGTTGCATGATGCATTGTGACCTTTGAATCAAGGAGTTTATATATATGAGATATTTTTTGTTGTTTTATTAGGGAATTAAGCACACTATTATTATGCTCTGGTGCCATGCTCAATTGAGATGCCCTAACAGAGTTTGAACAAATGCTACATAGTACAGAAGAAAAAATAGATATAGGAAAATTGTTGTCCATATAGTCAACTAATTGTTCTTGCACATGAGTACCCTCATCATTCATGTGCTGTGTCCTTTTAAAGCTTTGGCTGCTTGGTGCTTCGCCTCTGCCTCAAATTTGTCTCTATAAAAAGCTTTGGCCTTCTCTGAGATGAAGGCTCTTTGTGCTGCTTGTGATACCAGCACAGCTGCCAGGGAAGTGGGGAGGGGGCGACTGGGGTAATGTTGTGTGACCTGTGCCTGTTGATAGTAATCAGCATACTCATTTTCTGCCAGTGGCACATAGGCTCCTTGATTGTAGTCCCACACATACTGTTGGCATTGTTATAGGGGATGTGGTGGTCATTGATAGGAATTTTTTGGACAACCCAGCTTGATGTGTCCAGGTAACCTGCATAGAAAGCAGGTTCTGATATTGGGTTGGGAGCTGGATCCAGCTTGCTGGACTTCTATTTCCATTGGTGCTCCTTGGCCCAGTTGTATACCATATGCTACAAATTGGGATCATGGTGCAGATGAAGGAGAAGGGAAATGGGATTGAGATTGCAGGAGGTAATAGGGTGGATTTGTTCTTGGTATAAATTGACTGTTAGATGGTGGTTGAAAGGAAACCGACAAGATTCAAGGGTCACTCAAAAGTGATATCCAAGAACTAAAGGCAATTTCAAAACTGAGGGGTATCTACTACAAGTACGCTACTATATATACTGTTGAGATGTGCACACAGACCTTGTTTAGGGCTGGTGTGGAATGTCCTAGAATGTTCTATGACGTAGTGTGATGTCATTGTGTCGTCATAGTGACATAAGGTCTAGGCTTAAGGCCTGGACTATGATATAACTGTATGTAATGAGAGTGTGACCTAAGCGTTCTCGGCGTCCATAAGGTATAAGTCTTAGCTAACTACGTGAATATCGAGATAAGTGTCAGAAATCATTTCACTACCCCCTTTTTAATCCTCAAAGTCCCTTTCGAGGAGGATACCGGTTAATTTGGGCTCTGAGCCCGGTGTCGGGATTTCAAACAAGTGGTCTGGTAGCTTGTTCAAGGATTTTGCGTAGGCACGGAAGTCACTATTCTGGAAGAGCGGTGTGGTGCTGGCACACGTGGGGCAATCGCAGCCGGTGCATGTGAGGCGGATTGCAGTGGGATGGGCAGTGTGGAATTTTTCGACGAGTTTCGAAGTGTTCTTCACGTTCGCCTTGGGTTCCCATGTGCGTTCCTCTCACGGGTATCCCTTCCAGTGTACGAGGTACTTTGTTTTCCCCTTGCGCTTTCGTGAGTCGACCACTTCTTCGACTTCATGTTCTTCCTCCTGTTGGATGATGACCAGAGGCGGGGGTTTTGGTTTTGTCTGGGAGGGGGCAGTCCCGACGATGTACAGTGTGAGCAGGGATTCATGGAAGACGGGGTGGATTCCACACCACATCCTTGGTAACTCCAGCTTGTAGGAGGCCTCACCAACTTTCCTCTTAACCTTAACGGGGCTGTAGCATTTGTCGTCGAACTTCTTCGTCGGTCAGTCTGTTCGAATGTGGGTGCTTTCCAGGAGTACTTGTTGTCTGACTGCGTAGTTCGCCGGTGGCGAGGAGTATTTGTCATGACTCCTCTTCATTGCTTCAGCTGCCTTTTCTAGCGCTTTCTTCGCAGTTTCGTGGTGCTATTTCATTTGTTCCACGAAGTCGGTGGCAGATTCATTCCATACTTCTGCCCGTTTGTTTGGGATGAGCGGTTGTTGCCCGTAGTTGAGTAGGAACAGGAATATGCCTGTGGCGCTGGTGGTCTGTGAGTTGTGGGTGAATTCAGCTAGGGGTAGCCATTTGGCCCAGTCAGTCTGGCGGTGGTTTATGTAAATGCGGAGGTATTTCTCCACTTCTCGGTTGACGCATTCCGTCTGG
>JBBPNO010000267.1:0-33244 GCA_038090915.1 Boletus eberwhitei
AGGCAAGTGCCTTGTCTCGTTGGGCCTTTGCATTGAGACCCATGAGAGCCAGCACATGAAAGTCATCGACCTCCTGAATACTGTCAAGACATGGGACCAGATCGAGCTCAAGCTCCTACAAGAAAAGCATGTTGGCCTTCTCCACAATGGTACGATACTCTATGAGAGCCAATGACTCTCTGACATGGAAGTTATAGATGATGGGAGTAGAAATAATGCATCAAAGCATGTGGTTGAGAATGCCTGTAATGATGCCAAGATTGGGAGGGTTGCGATTCTTCAACTGAAATTGGGTTTTCTCTATTGCATCTACTCTCTTGGATAGAAAGTCGAACCAGATCCCAGAGGGAAGCCAGAGTACAGGATCAGACTCCATGTATTTCTTTGCCTAAAGAATGCTTTCCTAAGCATGGCCAGATGCAGACATGTGCCAATCATCTCACCTGTGGAATAATCTCCCTTAACAACACCTGTGCAGCCTGCCCGCTCACCCGATACTCATCTCTAACTCCATAAGTCTTGGTCCTGGCCTTCTGAAAGATCTTGGTGATGCCAAAGCATTTTTTGGAATAGCTTAACATAAGGTTATAGGCATTGCTGTCCTTGACAAAGACACCAGGCATATTGTTGTTTGGACGAACAGCCTCATAGTAAAGATTGTAGGTGCTTCTGAAGGCAATGTGAGTTTGGAGCGCACGGTCCTGATGCATCTCAGCTTGGAAAGAACCATAGTTTTTGAGGATAGAATGGTGATGGAGGATTCCCTTGTTGAAGCCAGCTGCTACATAAGACTCCTCCAATGCATCAAGTCTCCAGAGTCCAGTGACAGGCAAGTTTGGACTTTGGAGTAAATGAGACATCCACATCAACCACAAGCTCACCATTCTTGTGATCGAGCATGTATTCCCAATCAAGGCAAGACAGATTTTTCTTGAGGGCAGCCTTGGGAGAGATGTGTACTTCTTCCTGACCATCCTTGGTGAGCAACTTGATTCCCTTGCCCTCTACACCGAAGAAAAATGAGCCATAGATGGATCAATCAGCCTGCTCTATTATCAGCTCCTTCATGCTCTCCTGTATCTCTAGAAATGCATGATTGGAGAGGAGAAGGGTTTTGTGACTTCTGAAAAAGCCTCTCTGCTTGTATCTGACCTCCTCCAAGCTCTGAGACATATATAGCATCCAGCTTTCTGTAGCATGGCCTTCAATAGCAGAAAGCAAGATTTCTTCCCAGAATGGATCCAACACTCCTTTGGGCATCATGTTCATATGGCGTCCAGTAAGAGGACTGTGATGAATCATTTGAGGAAAGAAGATATAGACCCGTAGTCCATGGCCTGTCGATGAGGCAAGCTGGCCAATGAATGCATGAGGGATGGCATTCAGGGGGAACTTCTTTGACAGCCACTCAGTACAGACTCCCAGAGCACGCTGATCCTCTTCAGACTGTGGAATAAGGATGTTGGCATAGATGTGATTGTGTTTGGAAATTCCTGGCTTGCTGTCATAGATGGGAGTGAGGTACACCCCAATGCTATGCTTGCAGACCAGCTTCCTGGTGGTCCAGATAATACTGTCTATGTCGATGGAGATCTCGATGTTCTCCACAGCAAAATCGATCCTGTCCTGCTCCAGATCCAGATGGACATATTTCTCTTCTTCACAAAATATGGGAAGACGGCCACGGACAAACATGTTGTGACCATGTTTGTAGGGCCTGGACTCTGTAATGCAATAATCCAACATCTCAGTCACACTCATCACTTCATAAATGTTGTTGTTGTCATCATTCTACACCAGCATGAGCTCGATGCACAAACATAGATTGTATATGAGAAGTTTACCTGGGAGTGTGGATCTGAAGAGTATTATACCTTTCCTACAGTCATGACATGCTCCATAATGCAAATTGGCTGGGCCAGATAAAACATCTGAAAGGAGTCAGGAAGGATGCAATATCCATGATCCCGCCACATGATCCAAGTAGGAGCCTGGATCATATGTTCAAATGGGTGTGTCACGATGGAGTATACCTCAGGTTGCTGAAGCATCTCCAGGGTAGGACCATCATCATAGTCATTGTAGAGATGATTATGTGGAAGGAACCATCGTCCTCCATAGGCATTAAGGGGAACAGGTTGGGAGTTTGTGGGTCTGTGTCTGATAGTGCCTAGTCTCCAATCCTGTACTCGCTTTCATGCAGCATTGGCTGCATTCGACAGTTCTCCTTGGTCCTGAGGGGTGACCTCACTAACATGGTCATCATCAGTGCATCGAATGGTCTTGGGATTGAGTCCAACAGCACGGGAAGGGCGATGTATTCGATGTAGGGCAGCACCGAGAAGTATTCTGTGACTTCTGATGAGGGAAAATAAATTCTTGACTTGATCGGGGGCATGCTGGAGTTCCTGTTGGTCCTCCATATTGCCATCCTCCTCCTGGTCTTCCTGATCACCATCCTTTCTTCCACCATCCTGAATCAGAGATGCTTGAGAAATAAAAGACCGACAATCCAGGCAAGAGTTGCTGGCAAGAGTTAGGGAATGCAATATCTGATTGTCCCACTCATAATTTCCACCAGATTGCATCTACTGGATGATTTCATCATCGAGCTTCATATAGTCCCAATGGGGGGGTCAATCCACCATAAAATGCAGGTAGTCTCTGATGCTGATCATGCACTGTTGTCGGATAGCCCCCAGCATGTTCAATTGCAAGATGTGATCACAGGGAATGGGAGGACATGCAACTATAGTTGCAGCTAAGGCCCTCCATGTCTCTGCAAGACCGTCCTTCATGCACTGTTGAATTAGTGCACATGCAATGGATCCACAGTCATAGCCATTTTGGGGCCAATCTCTGACGTTCGCAAAGACATCTTCAGGATCTCCAGCATTCCATGAATGAAGGTCCGCTATGATCTGCCAATGTTCTGATCCTCTCCAAGCTCTCTAGTCTCCAATATAGTGAGGGTTGTTATTGCTCAGCCTTCGTCCAACCACATAGGCAGTGTGTGCTGCATAGTCATAGATGACAGCAAAGAAGTGGGCGGTCTATTGATCATGGACCAGGAATAACACTGGAACCATAGGACAGGTACCATCGAGAGGCACATGGTGAGTATGCCTATATTCAGCAATGACTGTGGGAAAGAGCTGAAGGTTGTGATCATCACGAAATATCATGAGGAAGTGACAAGGGAAATTTCCATGAGAGTCATGCCAGATGGAGGTGAGATAAAAGTCAGCTACGGTGCTTTCAATCCAGCATTTGTCATTCAGGGAATCAAGGTCCATGTATGCTGAGTGTCAAAGAATGGCAGAAGACAGGAACATCACTATTGTTGTGTCAAGGAATGTTTGCTCTGAATGAATGAATGTAATGCTCACCTGCTATATTTTGTCTGGACATTCCATCAGGAATGGGCAGAGAACCTTGGTTTGAGTCTGAATCCAGTGGTACTTCCCATGGAAATGTCTGTTGTTGAGGTTTTCATTTTCCACTGTTTGCTGCACTCCCTCTTGAATGGGTTGGCTCTTGACACCTTGTGACAGTTCAGCCATGGTGGTGATAACAGCTGCCTTTCAAAAAATCCTGTGCTTCTTTGGAGGTCTTTTTCTAGGCCTGTTGGTGACTGGAACACCTTGGGTATTATGTTTAATAATGTGTGATTGTGTATATATACCTTCATGTTGGGCCATAGATACAGGAAGGCCAGCTAAGAAACTGCATAAGTGAGATAATAAAGAGATGGAGATGAACGGAATAGTTGCCTGCTTCTTTATCTTCGATATGGTCATTCATCACCAAGCAGGCCTGGTGGATTGCTTTCTTCCTTTTTGGAGGTCTTCCTCTAGGCATTTTTGAAGCAGGCTGCTTTCCATGCAAGATAAGGATAAGAGAAAATTATGTATTACATGACCTGTGTAACTGTTGACATGTGACTGTGTAATCCTTCTTGATCTACAACCGGCACCTTCCCAGTTCCCCAATTGCGTGGTCCGGAGGGCGTCGACTCCAATATGTCAAGAGAAGGCTTTGTCGCTACTCTGCAGATGTAGCTCACTGTGTAGAAACCCGAACGTGGGCCGATGCTTCTTGGACAAATGGTGAGCCGACTGTGCTTATAGAGGGCAAGCCCTACTAAGAGCGATGGTACAAAGTACCAAGCTTACTATTACTACAAATAGTAAGATGAGCGAAGAGATGGCTTCCAGATCTGAGCAAGATTGAAGCAAGGTGGAACTTTGATAGTGTTTGACTTTACACAGTGAATTGTGTATATCAAGGTTAGGAAATTACATAAGAGAAGCATCGCTATTTATAATATGAGAGGGCTTCAGGGCAGGTTTAAATATAAGTACTAATCGGGTAAGTTGAGATGCGATGTCAGATCTGATCAGGGGAATTGGACTACGAGGCTATGTGTGAAAGAACATAGCTGAGGAGAGGCTCTCTGTATGAAATACAACAGAATATGAAAATGGGGGAAATGAGAAACAGCCTAAATACAGTGTCCACCACCTTGCGCTGCCTTGATGGCGGTGTTGATGGTCGGAGTTTAGAAGGCATTGCTTTCGGCGTTGGGGGTCAAAGGGGCATCGTGGAAGTAGTCCCCCGTGTTGTATAAGAGGTCGTTCCACAGAGAGGTGGAGGGAATGTCTGTATAAAGAGAAAAATAGGTATTCCCCTGGTTAATCATAACATTATGTATATCTGCAATCATGGCACTCACATCAACATCTGGAGAGTCTAATTCCCTCTGATGTATTTGATTTGTATGTCCACCTCTGGAACATGGCTGACCCCCTTGTTTCTGTACTATAGAGTATGTTAGTATGTTACACCAAACAGCTAACCAAGATAACAAATTTGTTTGACTTACCATCATCATTGTCAAAATCTTCTTTCTGGTTCTCTTTCTCAGGCACAATGGGCTGAGAACTCAGGTGATGGATCCAACTTTCAAACAATGATGGATCCTGAGGTGGTGGGTGCAGGGGTATTGGAGCATCTGTTGGTTTCAGAGCGCTCAATTTGTGAATCCAGTCATCAAATGAAAGAGGATCAGGATTGCATGTCAGAGGGGAATGACGAGAAAGACTGGGCTCATCGACCGCCAGGTCATTGAATGAAGCACAGAGAGATGTGGATGGTTGTAAATCACTGTGTTGTTTGACATTGATATTCAACTTGGGAAGTTGACCCAGGATGTCTGCCACAGACGGTCTCTGTTTTGAAGTATGGTTTGGCATGGTAATGTCGTTGTTTGTTCCATACAATGCCTGCCTGAACTTTTATATTTCATTGTCATCATGATGTGTCGTTATGGCATGATCCAACAGGCGAGACAACCCTGATCAGGTAACTTGTAATGCCCTAAGAGACTTCAAAGTAAGGGTCGCTTACAAGTCATCACAACCATTGAATGGGCCAGCCTCCATCAAATGATGGTTAATTGATTGAGGCTAGTCCAGGGTTAAAACAGGTATTGGATCTCCAGCAGGATAACTCCAAGACACACATATATATTCTGCTTGCCATTCCACTTCACAGTCACAGGAATCATACTGGCTTTTCATAGAAAATCAACATCATTGGACCCCAACCTTGGAGGAGTTTGATAAGCTACCCACAAGTGCAACGTACACAGGTATGTGTTTGTACAAACAATTGAAATTATTTACCTCCTTACTTACTTTGGTATGTGGCAGTGATCAATCATGAAACAAATGGTAGTGGTTGAATCGTAACTCTCAACAATCATTGATCTTGATCCTCATAGATGCACACACGTTCCGCCGTGACAACATGTATATGGCTGTTTCCTTTGACATAAATTCCCATAATCTTGACAAGAATGCTGCTACCAGAGTTGCAGTCAGTGGGTTCAATCAGGAGTTATGGCATGTGAAGATCAAGGACATCAGGGTGGAGATGATAGACATCAAGGTATGACTTCAGATACAACCTCTCATTCATGAACCTCACGGAAGACATCATAGAAAGGATCAAACCCCAAGGCCATCTGGATAATGATACAGTGGTTCCACCATAAGCAAGATGTTCGAGGGGAGATATAGGTACCGATTACTGACTAACACAGCAAGCTAACAAACGTTTACAGCTTCTATTCCTATATGGCATTCAATGAACTCGTTCTATGCGATGAACTTCATATCATTGATTGTGCTTGCATTGAATGTAAGCACATACATATGGTTCCTGCTGTGTTGATGTCTGACATGCCATTTTATTTGCATTTGAAGCTGATGAAGTAATTCACTTTTTTGATGACAGATTGGTGTTTACTAGCAACATCGAGCCTGGCACTTTATACTGGCAATGGACCATGAGGCGCATTCCAGAGGAATCGAATCAAAGAGGATCTAGACATAGAAGGAACCGTTCGCTTGCTCTTTCTTCAGCCAACTTGTTAGCCACACCGATACCACTTCAGCTCCCTCAGGAGCAACTGGCCACGTTGGGTGCAACTCCTGATTGTCCTGCATGAAGTCACACATTCCCGTCAGCATCGTTCGGAGCCTCTGTAAAAGGGGTTATTTGACACGCGACGTACTCAGGATGACCAAACATACCTCTACATAAGCCTTGGCTGGTGGGCTCAGCGTCTTGTTCTCGTCCACTTGAAGCTCCATTAAATTTTGAAGCAAGCGATGAAGGGTCTGGATCTTGAACAACATTTTGAGCATCAGAAGAGTGAGTGTAAGGGTGGCAGTGCAAGTCAAAAGCATTACTTATATAATGCCTTGGTTCTTTATTGTGTGACTAACCCGGCCATGGGCGTGGATGGCCATGTGACGCACTATCCGGGAACTGGCCTAAGTCAAGAGACTAACCCTAACCCTAACTGATATTTGTTGTTGTAGGGAACTCTGCTTATATAAGCATCATGGTTCTCTCCACACTTATTCGAGCAAACTCAAGTGCAACTTGATTGCCATGAACACATATACCAACATCAACTCTCAAGTTCTCCTGGTCACAGCACATGTTAAAGCAGCCCTAGATGTCATCCCTCATATCGTCGGGCCAAAGGAAGCTTGGGAGACATGGATGCAGCATGGACTACAAAGTGAGATAGTACATATACAAACCTGCAAGGCGTGCAAAGTACATATTCTAATTGACTCTTAGAAAAAAGTTCTGAAAGCCAGCCTAAGCTCTTCCTGGCCTACTTTTCTCATGAGGGTAAACACAGTGTTATGCTTGTACTATTATAGTGCCATGCAAATCAGCACCTTTAACATCGACGAGGTGCAGTTGGACGATCCATCTCTTATGGAAGATGAGTTTGTGGACCTTCCATTGTATGCACTCCCTGACCCAATGGGAGATGATCTCTGGTGGAAAGTTCTTCTGCCATCAGGTAAGTTACTTCACTTGGTCTTTTCCATTTCTCCTTCTGCTTGATCTTTTTCCTCTAGTGTCTTTGAAAGAGTCAATGCCACGTCCATCATTACTAGAGCCACCCGCCCAGAATGAACCACCGCCATTGCCAATGCTTCCTGATGAGGTGGGGAAGGCACTGTCGACTGGGAATAATACGTGGTTGCAGCACAGGCCAAAGATGAAGCAGAAGGTTCAGGGTATGCCCATTTCATCTGGCAACAAGGATACTTGGAGTGAAGTCAGTGAGTCCCAGCTTCCAGTTTTGGATGGTGAGGCGTGCTGACAGTCAAGAACAGCGACCACATCCAAGAACACCAAACAGGCATCCAACCGCCATCAAATTTGGGACATCGAAACAGTCAGAATTGTGAGTGCCTCTGTGGGCTCTGCTTCCACAGGGCCATCTGATTTGGCACCAGTCTGAAATCTGAAGAGATCTGAACACACCGGGAAGGAAGATGTCCCAGTACAGCCTCCGAAGAAAAAGAAGCAGTTCAAGTCAATGGAGGTGATCATAAGTGGAGGGAATGACATCCAGGCCAGGCCATCCACGGCATCAAGCCTTGAAGGAAACGTGGAAGTTGAGGCCCCAAAGGTTAGTTGTACTCCTTTACATTGTATTAAATTGCTAACTTTCCTTCAGGTTTGTGACGCATGCAAGACCCATGCTTTAACATGCGTGTGGCCCACGGCTGGCGAATCCTCAGCCTCCCAGAACTAGAAATGTGCGTGCTCCATGTGTTCCTTGCAAAAAATTTGATGCACAATTTCAGGCAAGTCAGCCCAGGATTTCTTGAAAATCATTTTTCAGCTGACACATCCTTCAGGCACATTTACCATTCGCCCTCCACGAGGAAAGTGGGCTGAATCACAGCCTTCACCTCCACAGAACAAGCTGGATGGCCTTATTCAGCAGATAATCCAGATGAGTGAACGCATTGCGGACCTGGAAAAGCAGCGGGCTTCCAATCATCAGGAGAAGGAACAGCTTCTAACCTCAGTTGCCCTCCTGGAACTTCAGGTTGGTGGGTTGAAGAAGAAGGCCAGGTCTCAATTATGAACAATTACGTATTTGTCTTAGCCATGCAATCATGTCCTTAAATCACTTGATGTATACAAAGGTTCCTCTTCACGTCTGGGCTTCATTGATCGATTCAATGACTATATCGCTGAACTTGGTGCTGATTATGGGATGAGCCTTGCAGATATCTGCACCGGCTAATATGAGGATAAATTAATGGAGCTCATTGAGGCCAGCTTGCATCCTGGCTTGAGGTGCATGCACTTCAGCGATAGATATACCAGGTTCAAGCTGATAACAGCTACTTGGTGGAGCTGGACAGCCATTGAAGGCAATGATGGAGATCTGACTGTAGGGAATGTTGTCTTGGCACGTGGAGGGTTCATAGTTGCCAATTGATATAGGTTCAAGCATCGTTTTGCTTTTTTTTTTTTTAAAAAAAAAACATTTATGATTACAGGGCATGGGACGTGCGGGACTTCTGCATAATCCAGAATAGGTTCTGATGGTCCCGACATCTCAGAATGGCCGGAACGCTTAGGTTGCATACCCTCAACTTCTTTTCATACTCGGATGCATGGCAAATGAGCTATGTGCCTTCTGTACACTAAGGAATCAACTTCCACCTTTCACACAAAGGCTTCCAGCTCCAATGTGCCTATACATACTTCTTTGCCATGTCCAAAGTCCTATGAGGAACTGTTATATGAATCCCTTGGGAGAGACAGTTCCCATTACATAGTGTAGAAGCACAAGGGGTCACTGTGCCATGCAATTGGTCACCTTTGAACCACCTGCTCCTGATCAGCATGAGTAAACAGGGATGTCACATTGAGGCCGATCCACCAGATGCAGTTTTCTTTGGCTTGCAATACTTTCCCCCACTCAGCGAAGGAAAAGTTAAACTCGTTATTATTACAACCCCTTTTTCTCAATTGATAGGACACCGTGAAAGTCACATCCTTGTTGAAATGCTCTGGTGCTATGTAATTCCAGCAATGGTAAGCGGTTACTCCATAGTGGCCAAGTACATTTGCCTGCTTTCCAAGCTTCTTCAATTCCTTAACCACCGAGGGTGCATGCGGCTCGAGATATGCCAGCAAGCACTTGATGTCCTATCAGATATTGATATTTAGCTGTAGAAGGCAATTGACACAAGTGTGGAAAGCACAAATGCACTGATGCATGCACGAAAAGGGCACAAATGTCTTCCTGTGTTAGCACCTCACTGGCAGGATAAGGTGCATACCCATCCCCAGGTCGTCCTCCGGGTGGCTGCCATGACCCAAGGGCATGCATCTGACCATACTCCCAGTCCACGAAAACTTTGCGGCGGTTTAGCTTGCGTGTCAGCATCTTGATCTTGGCCTGACTTTGACTGAGTTGCTCCATTTGATTTTGATTGAGCAAGTTGAAAACAATGGCAGACACCTGCATATATGTTCGAGAACATCAATCAATATGAATGAGTGGCTTATCAGAAACTAATTCCTGGTACTGACCTCCTCACCAGTCCTGTTGTGGACTAAATGGATGATGAATCATCCACAGTGGTCATAGACCTCCTGATTAAACTTGAGGGGCTTGAAATCAAGGTCCTTCAAAGGCACGCATTTTTCTGCAATGGTGTCGAAAGTGCTTTTCTGCATCATGTAAGAGAGGAGAACTTAAGATAAGCTGATTCTCATACCTGTGGGCTTAGCACATCATGCTCTTCGGGAACAATCAGCTTGGTCTCCAATATATTATTTAAGCCATTCTCAAGTACCATAACATTCCAAGTACATTTCTGGGAATCATCCAAAAGAGTGCAAACCTGACAAACCCCATCCGAAGGGTTCTGATTCCAGTTCCGATAAGCTTCTTTCTTCCAAGACTTGCGACCGTCCCAGAGTGTTTTGCTCAAAATCAATATTTCTTGTAGCTCCATGGATAGATTCCAAGGTGACCAGTCTCCTTCAGTCAGTCAACATATGGCGACATATGTCTTTAGAATGTCACCTGCCTCAAACTTTCTGAAAGATCAGCATCCAATCTCCTGAAAAGAAGAAAACACCATATGTTCATGCTCATCTCCCTGGTTTGTAAAACTGACCACATAAGCCAGTTGAAACATGCTGCCACAAAGTTTTGCTTGCTTGAGAGGAAAAATATGGCATGCAGCTTCATAACTGTTGGAACCATCTTTCGGTCTGATATCAGCCATAGCAACCTTTGGGGGTCTATCTGCGAACTGCCAGAGTCTTGGATCTCTTCAGTTTGTCCTTTTATTATCAGTTCTGGGTCCTTCATCACAAAATTGTCTGTAAGGCTTGCCAGACAAAGTAACAGAGCCTCCCTCCACTGGTACTTTCTGAAGCTGTGCCCCAGGAATTCTGAGTGATTTGCACACTGCATCGATGGCTCTGTGATTGCAAGTATCATTTTTGCCAGCTCAGGCATTTGATAAAGATCAATGTAAGTACTTATAAACTACAAGGAATAAATAGCAAAGCAGTGGTGATTAAGAGACAAGGCTCACGTGGTCCACACCTCCTAGTTCTGATCGGAACTTCTTTCTTTTCCCTGCTTGTCTCATTTCCCGGAGGACTCGAATGGCACCCCTCTCTATGCTCTGTATAATATGAAAAATGAACTTAATACAAGATGCAGGTCAGGAATGAAAGCCTATCTTGCATGGATCCTTGAAGAAAAATTCCCCCAAGCTTCTGACCCAACTTTGGACCAAGTCATCCATGTTTTCCGATATTCTTGCAAACCATTGAGATGAGTTGCGGGCACTTAGATGGAAGCCCTTTTCCTTTTCCATCTCTATCATCTCCGATCTTTCTTCCAGTACATCTGGATCTGCACAGTGGTCGTTCGAGTCTAACACAAACAGAGTTTCCCTTGCATTGTGCTTTGAGAAAAGCCATTGTTTAGTTACTTGCACAGGAATGCATTGATAAACAGGGCACTCACCCCAAGTGCTGTGTGCAGCGTCAAGCTATGTGCCACATCTAGGCCCTGACCAATCTCCAGGTGGATGTTTGACAACTCCAGCCAGAGTTTCTGGCACATGACAAGGGCTTGCTGTTGTGGATCAAGATCTTGGCTCCCGATACCATGGCGGTGAAGATACTGCTGGGCCAAGGCAATCTGCAGTACCTTCAGGACACAAATGCCCCCACTTCAGATGCTGGCTGTGCCGGGTCACTTACAGCAGAGCTGTCAAGAAGGAACTCTCATGAAACCTTGTCCTTCCATTTCTTGATATCTTGTTCACTTTCACATGCAAATAAAGTATGCTGCACTATGATTGTATACCAATTGGTGAAACAAAACTCATCGAATTGAGCGAGCATAGACATGTTCACAGGTGCCATAGCCAAGTACCTGCGTGGTGAAAAGAAGTGCTGGCCTGATCTGGAATCCCAGGGTTGCTGCCCTCGGCACACCGAAGTCTGCCTTGCAGTAGGAGCATGTGGATACAGTTGGAGTTTGAAAGTTTTTAAAAAAAAAATTGGAAACTGTGGCTGACGTATGGTGCAGGTGGGCAGATATAAAGGAGTGGTGCACTGGGGTGGTCCTGAAGACCTACGACAGGTGATATCGTTATCTATCATAGGAATAAGTACATCGAAGAGTGTATGATATGTAATGATCAATGTGATATGTAATGATCAATGTGAGCCATTACATAAAGCACAAGAGGAGAGCAAAAAGAAAAAGAGAAAGAAGGCAAAAAAAAAACAAAAACATTGATCAAAATATAGATTGCATTGATATTGATATCTTCTCTTCATGCTGAAGTAGCTGGTTGTTTGCCACCACCAGCTGTTTCTCCGCATTCACAGTGTGCGACAGGAGCATCTGTATGTCTTGCGAGTCACCTTGTATGGAATGTCTTGCGGTCGCAATCTGCTGGACAAGGTTGGCGTTGGTGACCGGTAATATCACTGACTCGGATCAGCAGACTGGAGACTTCCACTACAAAACAACGAACCTTGAGCGCCCCCAGCTCGCCCTTTTTGCTGTCATACTTGCACCTCCATGTCACCTTCACATTGCTGTACACCTTGACTCTTGTCTCAAACTTATCAATCTGCTTCCACCGCATGTCGATACTCAAATGGTTTCCGCATGTCCGTCAATTTTCTGCAAATCATGCATGGGCTTCCTTGACGCATTTATCGAAGTCTAGCTGTATCTGACTGAGCGCCTTGCCTCAGGCATGTGATGAGGTTGTCATGAAAGACGTTAAGGTTAGTAAATGGCTTTGTCTCAGCTTGACCAGATATGCCATGTCAAGGGAAAAACTATGATGAAGATAGAAAACATACAGGAGACTTGACCGACACACCAGGGATCGTGTCTATGTACTGGTAAGTAAATAGTGAGCAACAACATGTTGCGCTCCACAAGCTGGTCGTGGACTTGCAATATTGGCCCTCATTGCTCAACAGCAACTTTTGATCCTTTGCCAACCGTGTGTCGAATGCCTTAACCTTCACACGCAATGTAGGTACCTTGGACTCTACAGTCTTCAAGCTCGTTGGGATAGTATGTGGGGATCTGTGGAACATTCAATTGATCAAACCCTGACTATCGCGGTGCAAGTCTCAAAAACATCATGCAGGACATAGCCGAGTGGTGATGTACCCCTTGGCCCATGACGAAGCTGGCGTTTACCAGACACTACTTCACTATCCTAAGACAATAGTTCATAGTAGTTTGTATTAATGGTGCTGATAAAAGTTCGCAGTGCGTATGCTTCCATTGGAATGCTAGGAAACCATCAGTACCACACCCACCGGATGTTGTCCTGTGTCTGGCTCTTTTCTCTGTTGGATCTTCAGTTTCATCTCCACTATGATAATACTCCACAAATTTGATTCATCTGGGGATTATTATATTTTTGTAATAAAAGGCTTTAGTTGCCTGGAAGAAATGAAACATATCTCCTCAATGTTCCACGTTCTTCTGCAGTTCCAATGCCTCCGGTGTGCTCTCCCGGACCTGACATTCTGATTTTGGGTTACCATAATGTCCAGAACCCCTGGATTCATCGAAGCCACATGAGATCATCGAGATGTAATATATATAGGTTTTTATATCATTAGTTTCATACTTAATAGCTCAACATGCAGTCAACGGGTTGGTCTGCTCGCTGGCGCATGCGGGTTCCATGACTGAAGACGGGGGCTTGTCTCAATGTCCAACCACATTGGAGCATTGCATGGCCCCACAATTATCAAGTTAGTTTCTACTTCAGAAAATATTGCAGTGCTGGAAGTGTAGCATAAGGTTCGCTGGGGTCCCCGGATCTCATCACTTCCACCATCAAACATTGTCAGCGTTCAATCAAACTACATCCTAGGATTGCAGGCACACAAATAAGCTATACTACATGGCACCATCCATGGCTGGGAATATGTGATCCTCAGCACCATCTAGCAAGGCTGGAATCTCCACCACTTCGTCGCCACTTGAGTAGTAGGGTCCATGACTGTCCACGAAGTCCTTTGCTGTGAAAACCATCAACCCCATCCAACTAAGGAGGCTTTCTGCACACTTGACTGCGAAGGCCATGTTGCTTTGCTTTTCATCAGCCAGATCCGAGCTATCCTTGAGGTCTGGTCTATCCCTTTCACATGTGGTGCATTGCATTACGATCAGCAAAAGGCTGACGAAACTCCTTTTTCTGATCACTCCTATGACATCGCTGGTAAATCACACTGTTATACAAGGTAGAGGGACGTACATGTTTCCGACCAGTACCGCAGCACGATCACCATCCGGCACAATGTTCGAAAGTACCTGGGGCGATGGTTGTTCGTCAGCAAGTCCTCCTTTTCCATACAGCTGACAGAGAATACCGCCCGAGTGAGGTGCATCATTTCGTAATTGTAAAAATATCCACCGTTGAAGATGGATGGGACTGGGGTATAGACGCTGTGCAAGACTCCCGGTGGTTGAAGCCTGTGTGCCACATGGTTCAGCAGATTGAACAGTTTTGTAACTTTAGTGTAAATAATGAGTCTCAGGTGAATTCACATAATGTCGCCCTCTTCAAGGCACACCATTGCCATGTTAGCCTTGGAGAACCTGCCTTCCAGGGACAAGGTGACTGCACACTGCAAGACCTTGGAAAGCTGCTCTAAAGAGTCTGGGCACAGCTCATGTTTCGGGTGCATGACTGCCCAAATCTTGGCCCCCAAGTTTCCGTTGATGTATGTGCACATCCCACAGCAATCACGGTGTGGGAATGTGATGAATCCAGGATGAGTTACTAGCCTCCATCCCTGCGAGGTCCACATTGTTGAACAGATGACCAAGGGTCCACCCTCTCCTACCACCACCAGTGCGGCTTTCTTCTTCTTCTTCTGCACACTCTGAGCAAACTGAAGATGCATCATGTGGTTCCAGGTGATTGTTGAGTCAAGGAGAGGCATCGCCCACATAGAAGGGCTCGGGTTCATCTCCTTGGAGTCGAGGAAGTTTCTGCACACTGTTGGATCCTCAACCAAGTCAACAAACCTTTCCATTGTTGTAGTCCTGTGGATGCCTATATCCTCCTCAGGATTATTCCGGTTAGCAGCAACAAACACTCCATCCACCCATTGACACCTGTGCCCAAGGCTTCCAAACTGGACACCCATCAATGCCTTGGAAAACCTCAGCCTCAGCATTGAAGTACACCCTCGAATAATGACTGATGTGAATTCACGCATGTGTGAGTGAATGTCGTCCACCAGTTCCGTCAAAGCAAGGCCAACAGTCTCGTTGTCGTCATCCCCTTGACCCCATAGCACTGGGTTCAGCTCCAGCTCCACCACCAAGTCCCAAACTCAGAATGCATCAGGCTCAGGCCCACACCTTTCTGATCCGGAATGCTCCAGCGAGGCGCATCTCGCGAGCTCCGTCACTGTTAACCCTTCCTCATCCTTTCCGACCGATGTTTAGCAATGGTAAACTTATTTAAATGTAAATTCTCACCTCTGAACACCCTTCTCCAATGAATGGCAGGTGAGTCTCGAATTCTGCATCCCACTCGATCCTTTCCATATCTTCCGGGAATCTGGCCAATGAATTTACAAACTACAACTAAACTCGATCCTCAGCCATACCAATCACTAGCTGAAGAGTATAGTTACCAGATCTTTACCAATGCCTGTGACGAGACGTCGGCATTCTGTTGTACTGCTCAGCCCACTGTACCACGAAGTCACTTACACTCACTTTGTTGTCCCGAGTTCTTCCCTCCTTGTGGCCCATCCCCTCCATGCTTTCTTTCTGTTCCACAATGGTCAACTCATGGGAGTAAAGATACGAGATCAGACTCACTATAGCTCTCTGATCGCCCCCCGAGGTTTCCAACAGTGGAGATGGGAGGCAATTTGTGAACATTGAATTTCCTAGTGTCGAAGGTCCGTCGAAAGTGAGCAAAGAGCTCATCAACCCTACTGAATCTAGATGGACCCATCTCTTGACCCATCGACCTCCAAAAAGGTAGTCTGCTATCTGTGAAGGATACCATCAACAGGTTTCTGTTGGGATGCTGCACCACAGTTTCGATGTCGGCGACCGTGATGCTCCTCCATTCATTCATGTAATAGATCTGGAATGTCGAATTCGAGAAGTCATGTGTGAAGTCACCAACCATTGGCATTGGTGGTCATGTATCACCGTTCAATATGTATAAAGTCGCTGTGACTCCTCTGACATCTGGGATGTCGACCGAGAACACCTCCCCATTGTCTTCTAAGCACTGCTTGAAGACAGTTTCCATCTTCGAGTGTCGATCAAGAGTTTGCATTGAGTTGGACAGGTTGCCGCACAGGGTGTGTCAAGTGAAGAGGTAAAGGGTAACGTGACCTGGACTTTGCTGGCTTACATCATTAATCCAAGTCTCCTTGCAACCAATCCTTTGAGCATGAACTCGCATTCATTTCACTAATACAACTACCTTTCATGTACTTTCAACTCAACTGATCACTCTGAACCAGTTGCATTTGCGGTTGGGAATGAGTCAAAGCATTCACCTGATGTTCTATGGCATGAGATGTGTCTGAACAGCCACCTTACGTAAGTATTTGGCAACCGACGTTCCGGTTCCCATGGGCTTGCATTCACTCACCCCAACCTACAAGTCCACACCAAACGTTGTCACCATCTCCTTCAACATGTCCTACAAAATAGACGACAATGTTCTGCTTGCTACCGCACATGTACACACTGCTCTACAGCTCCTCCCTCGCATTGCTGGGCCCAAGGAAGTCTGGATGCCTTGGATGCACGTGAAACTAGCAGCGGAGGTGGTAAGCAACTCAATATCTGTGTTGTGCACCGTAGATTTATCGAATACATTTTCAGAAGGGAATCAAGGCACAAGCCTTCCACATCCCAGGCTTCTGGGAAGCCTGCAACAAGTGCTGGCCCGCTGCTATGCCAATGGCCTGCCAATTGATGCGTTCCGCTTCAATAAGGTACGCGCAGACGATCCTTCGATCTCGGGTTCAGAATATGTGGATGTGCTGGCACATGCACTCCTTGAGTTCAACGGAACTCCTTTCTCATAGTGGGATGGTTTGCCACCATCCGGTGAGTTGGTCCTTTCATGCTTGTACTGGAATTAATCGACATCTAGTGCAATTGATATTCCTTCAATCCACAGTCCCTTCAGATGTGGAGAGAGCATCGGAAGAAGACTGCATTCAGGTGTCACATTCTGGGTCAAAGCTGAAGTTCACACTGCCTGCACTTCATGGGAAAAAAAGTGAGAATACTTTTTAAAGTATACAGAGACTAACTCTGACGGTCATGACAGGGTCCAAGTCCAAAGTAGCTGACCGCCTTTCCAAGGCGGGGAACATCGGAACCACCCAAGCTGCAGAGGATCCGAAGGGCAAGAAATGTGCAGCAAATGAAGACCAAGCACTGCCGCCAAAGAAGAAAAAGAAATACAAGTCGAGCGAGTTCATCGAGAGCAAAAAAAGAGGACGATCTCCAGGCCAGGCACCCTTCGACTGGCTTGAGCCTCCAGGATGCATCAGTTGAACTGGAAGCATCCAAGGTGAGTCATAACTTTTGTTAATGCTTCAAGCTTCCGACATTCCTCACAGGTCTGTGATGCGTGCAATTCCCATGGCTCGCAATGTGTGTGACCCTCTCACACTGAAGCCTCACAATCCCAGAATGAGAAACATGCATGTGCTGCATGTGTCTTGCAGAAAACCCATTGCCACATCGCAGGTGAGTCAGGCTATACTTTTGTTTTGTTGTCTCTCTTGGCTGAAGAAGCACCCAGAGGTGTTTTCCATTTGTCGTCCACGAGGAAAAGTGGCTGTATCTCGACAGGCCATGCCACCTGGCAAGGTGCACAAGCTGATGCAGCTCATCACTGAGTTGAGTGAGCACATCATGAGTTTAGAGAACAAGTTGGTCACGGACAATGAGGAGAAGGAGCGGCTTGTGTCAAGAATTGCTAACCTGAACCGTCAGGTCAGCCATTTGAGGGTCAAGCCTAAGCCTTGATGGCGGACACTCGTCAACTTTTTCCCCTAGCATTGTGCCATGGACATGTACATTCCGTCACATGAAATGGATTTGGGACTTTTATTTGCATTTATCAGTACAGTAAGAGAGAAAATGAAGACTTGAAAAACTAGTATGTATGTATAAATTGCATATGGCCTCACCTTATTTGTTCAGGCCAAACACTATGCAACATGTCATGTTCGATTGTTGTTCCAGTCATATTCTCGCAACCATCCTCTCTGAGTGATGCTTTCTGACCCTAGGAGTCTACAGGTCGAAGGGAACACTCATCTTGCCTGTGTGGGTCAACTGTTGACATGGAATGCAGTCGCTGTCAGGGTTCTTGACCTGTGCATTGCAAGGTGGTCGCTCGTCTACCGTCTCCATTGTCTGTCATGAAGCCATCCTCAAGTATCCCAACATTTCTCCAGAATGCATTCATCTTGATTCAGGACGTGCTTCTTCATCCATGCACAGACAAGTACCCCCTTTGTACCATCTCGGGACCCCATTCACGTATTGCAGACACAATGCACAGAAAGCAAACACTTTCATCGTGTCTAGCCAACGTGCCAACAAGGGCAAGATGATACCAGACAGGCGAGATACTCTGTGTGACAGAGGGTGATGAACCTTGAAAGTGAATGCTAAAGATTTGTCGTGGTTTTCCTTTGGCATGGCTGGGGGCTGAGCAAAGCATGGACAGGCAGCGGACTGTAGCAACCATTTGTGGCATGCAATATGGGGCCAATGCACAGGGTGATTTTGCTCGCACTGCCTGTTACAAATCCATATTTTAACATATTCTTTTTCACATCACGTGATCGTGTGAACATCACATAACCCAATCATGTGACTACATACATCTTCTCATCACGTGACATGGCCTAGACCATGACATCATAACATGTGTATTTAATCTCCGTCTTAGTCTAGAACATTCCACTTCTCTTTTAATTACCGTGTAATCTAGAATGTTCCAGACCTATGATGTCACTATGACATCATCATACCCTCAACCCTATGTACCTTATGCACAGACCATTAGTAAACACAACCAAACATGTATCAGTAGTATATAAACCTGAATATCAACACCCCAAGAACTCCAGTCAAGTTCTTGTTGGGTTTCCCCAATAATCTTTTGTTTCTATTCATCAGCAAGTCTTGTGTTGGTGTGACTGCGTCCTTTGTTAGGATTTGGGTTGGCAACATTAGAACTTGACTGCATCATCTCCCTCGCACAAACACCTCTCAGAACGTTACACACAGCCCCTAGCGTTAAAGGGATACAGCCGGACTCCAGGCTTAAGGAGATTACCCTTTCACTTCCATCGCCACTTGGCACTTTTCCTTTTACGTATGCCGGCGCAGTAGAGCGTCTGAAGGGACTTAGCTATCTAGGGCGGTCCAGAGGTAGCCTCGACCGGCTCGAACATGTTTAAACACTGCCTCACCCCACTTTACTTCTTCTGGGATAAATCCCGTGTCCACGTGAGGCACATTTGTTTACATACATATTCTTCTTTGGACGAAAGAGCGGTCTTGTGCCCGTCCTTAGGGGGAGTTACCTACGATACGATATGAAGTGTACGTCAGGAAGGTCATTGACCCGAGTACAGTTGGCTTTAGCAACACTCGCATAAGGAATTGCTGAGTGGGCCAACAAAAGTTTATGAACTACTTAGCCTACGTAGATTTCGAGCTTCACGAAGAGTTGGAGATCGGCTATGACTATGAAGACGTGTTCATCAAGGAGGAGTCTATTGACCCCAATGATCACCTCATCGCTCCATACATGGAAATCAAGCAAGAGGAGGAAGACTACTCCTACATACTAAATGACATATATGCACCCAACTGGTCCCTGGAACCATCCCCAGGACCACTTCCTTACATCCGAAACCCAAGGTCCCCCCTAAAGCACTCTCAAAGCCAGTTCCAGTCTATAACATTGACGGAACCAAAAACTCGGCCGGCTACATCACACACTACGCCAAGATAGTAGTTGACTACCAAGGACACCGAGAGAAAGTAGAAGCTGAGGTAACAGATCTGGGACAAAACCCCATGATCCTCGGATATACATGGTTGATGAAACACAACCCTGAAATCGACTGGCAGACTGGTGCTGTCAAACTTACGAGATGCCCACGATCATGCTATTTATTAAAAGAAATGTCCATGTTCCTTAAATCCCTAGCGGAAAAGGAAATAAACAATATGCCTTATACGTATAGAAGACTAAAAGTGGTTGAGAAACCAAAGGAGAAAAAGGAACTCATGGTTGAAGAGATGGTACCCTCAGAATACCACCAATACCTCAACACGTTCACAAAAAAGAGTAGTGAACGAATGCCTCTCAGAGAACCATGGGATTACACGATTGATATGAAAGAAGGGTTTAAACCTAAAAAGGGCAGACTAATTCCCCTCTTCCCTATCAAACAACAAGAAGTATCAGACTTCATTGACGATCAACTAAAGAAGGGTTATATAAGACCTTCCAAATCTCCTCAAACATCTTCCATATTCTTCATACCAAAAAAGGACAATAAAAAACGCATGGTACAAGATTACCGATATCTAAATGAACATTCCATAAAGAACAATTACCCGCTTCCCCTTATAGCACAGCTAGTAGATAAGCTAAAAGGAGCAAAACTATTTACAAAAATGGACCTACGTTGGGGATATAACAATATCCGTATCAAGGAAGGAGACGAATGGAAAGCAGCCTTCGTCTGCCACCGAGGTTCTTTTGAACCCTTGGTGATGTACTTTGGATTATGTAACTCCCCTGCCACGTTTCAAACAATGATGAACGATATCTTTCACGATATGCAGGCAGTCGTTATCATATACATCGATGACATACTTATTTTCACAAACAATGATGAAGAGAAGCACGATGCTATAGTACTCGAGGTACTAAAGAGGCTTTCTGAGAACAACCTCTTCATAAAGCCAGAAAAATGTGACTTCAAAGTAAAGAAGGTTAACTTCCTTGGCATGGTTGTATCGGAGGAAGGAATAGAAATGGAAAAGGAGAAGACAGACACTATACAGTCTTGGCCCACGCCCAAAAATGTAAAAGGTGTATGGAGCTTCTTAGGCTTAGCAAACTTCTACTGAAGATTTATTAAAGACTTCTCGATGAAGTCTAGACCCCTCAATGACCTCACCAAGAAGGATAAAACTTGGTGCTGGACGGACAAAGAACAAACAGCATTTGACATGCTAAAGAACGCTTTCACCATGGCACCAATACTCGCCTATCCAGATAACGATAAAATGTTTAGGCTTGAGTGTGATGCATCGGATTTTGCAACCAGTGCCATACTATCTATACAAAAAGAAGATAAATGGCACCCTGTGGCATTTTCATCCCACAGTATGTCACCAGAACAACGTAATTATACGATAGCCGACAAAGAAATGCTGGCCATTATCTTAGCACTTGAACAATGGAGGCACTACCTAGAAGGTACAAAAGACCAATTCGAAATCTGGTCCGACCACGCAAACCTCCAGTATTTTATGAAATCGCAAGATCTGAACTGCCATCAAGCAAGATGGGCACAATATCTCACGCGATTTAATTATGTACTCATAAAGAAGCCCGGTGCTCAAATGGGAAAAGCCGACGCACTCTCATGAAGAGAAGATCATGCCGTAGGAATCGAGCATGACAACAAGGGTGTAATGGTAATACCTGAATCATGTATTTGTTCTGTGAACGAAGTCATTAATATAAAAGGAGAAGAAGGGAAGTTGATGGAGAGCATCTGGCATGCACAAGCGAAACTGAAGGAAGGCGAACCAAAGGGTTCAGTCTTATCAGATGAAGGATTGGTGATGGTAGATAAGAAAATCTACGTCCCAAACGAAAACGGACTATGATCCCACGTTCTTAACTTATACCACGACTCCACCTTAACTGGACACGGTGGTGCAGAGAAAACTTACGAGTTAATCTCACGCTATTACACCTAGGAAGGTATCACAACGGACATTAAAAGTTATTGTTCCCGATATGAAAGATGCGCTCGGATGAAACCGACAAATGTTACACCAGCTGGAAAACTGGTATCTAATCCTATTCCGGAAGGTCCCTGGCAGGACATATCAGCGGACTTTACAACAGATCTTCCCACATCGAATGGCTTTGACAGCATCCTCGTGGTAGTAGACTGTTTTAGCAAAGAAGCCGTATTTATTTCCATAACCAAAACAATAACGGCTCTGGGCACGGCAAAACTTTACTGTGATAATGTATGGAAAACACACGGACTCCCACGCTCTATTATATCAGACCGCGGACCACAATTTTCCACCCAAGTAATGAAAGATCGGGCAAAGATGCTACAGATCGATCTCAGGATGTCAACTGCATTCCACCCACAGACAGACGGGCAAATGGAATGGGTTAATCGAGATCTCCAACAGTATCTCAGATTATTCATGGCAGAAAAACAAGAACAATGGTCGGACTGGCTTGTGCTGGCGCAATTCTCATATAATAATAAAACTCATTTCACAACGGGCAAATTGCTGTTCAAAGTCACATGCTCGTACGCCCCACACATGGGAATAGAACCACTAGATGCAAAGGCTCCAGCAGCCAAGGACTTCTCCCACGACTTTGCTCAAACGTTAGAGCAAGTCAAAGAAAATCTAGAAAACAAACAAAAACAAATGAAGGCACAGGCGGACAAAAAGAGATCCATAGCCCCTATTTATAATGCAGGAGACAAGGTCTGGCTTTCAACGGAAAACCTTAACCTTTGTGAAACGCGTCAATCATGTAAATTAACCGAATGATGGCTGGGTCCATATTAGGTGGTAAAAATGGTTGGAACGAATGCAGTTGAGCTAAAGCTCCCCTCCTCCATGAAAATCCACCCAATCATAAATATTAATAGGGTAAAACCTTACAAAGAATGACTCAATGGACAACCAGTATATAAACCTGGACCAGTACAGGTGACCGACAAAGGGAACGAAGAATACGAGGTCGAATACATAGTAGATGCTCGTCTAAAAGGGAACTGCATGGAATTTCTCATTCACTGGAAAGGCTATAGTGATGAAAATCGAACCTGGGAACCCGAAAAGAATCTCTCATTGGCAAAGGATGCCATAATGGACTTTTATAAAAGAAAACCCCATGCACCTCGGAAGCTAAGGATGCTTCACAAATCCTTTGATTCTTTATTTAAACCTTATGAAACGTACACTGAACCTATTCCTATTTGGTCTCGCCTGGAATGCAAACCATAGAAGGGGGGTAGTGTTACAAATCCATATTTTAATATATTTCTTTTCGCATCACATGACCGTGTGAACATCACATGACCCAATCACGTGACTATGTACATCTTCTCATCATGTGACATGGCCTAAACCATGACATCATAACACATGTATTTAATCTCCATCTTAGTCTAGAACATTCCACTTCTCTTTTTAATTACCATGTAGCCTAGAACGTTCCAGACCTATGATGTCACTATGACATCATCATACCCTCAACCCTACGTACCTTATGCACAGACCACTAGTATACACAACCAAACATGTATCAGTAGTATATAAACCTGAATGTCAACGCCCCAAGAACTCCAGTCAAGTTCTTGTTGGGTTTCCCCAATAACCTTTTGTCACTATTCTTCAGCAAGTCTTGTGTTTGTGCAACTGCATCCTTTGTTAGGATTTGGGTTGGCAACAATCCTTGTCTGGTACATTGCTGACATCATACAAATACTTGGTCCCCTCAAGCTTTGAAGGAATGCGATCAGACCAGGTGTGGAGCTCCCTAGCTCAGGGCTATCTCTTAATCATGGCAACTTCAGTGTCCAGCAAGTATACATTTTCACCATCCACTATCACAATGCAATCAACTCAATGCTAATATTGTCAAAACACTTCAAGGGCCTTAAATGCTTTATCTGGCAAGATTTGCTGTTTCGTGAGATATAGGATTCCTCAGTGTTGTCGGAGTATGGTAACAAAGATCTAGTTTCCAAGTCATCTCAAGATAATGAAGAGGTGGTTCTTGAGGTAAATAATAATGATGTTAATATGTTACTTTTCAAGTAGTTTTCCATTGCTGCTCATACTTATTCTATACCACTATATACATTGAATTACAACTAGTAAGTCAAAGGATCTCAAGCTGGGGCTTAAGCCAGGCCAGGCCCTGGGCCCTAGTGAGCCCTCAAGCCCTTGAAAGCCAAGCCAGAGCCTGGGCTTTTGGGCTGAGCCAGGCCTGGCACATCACTAGAAGGAAAGGATGAAGTTAGGGAAAAAGTGTTATCCTCTTTCTTACTTGTCACAACCAATACCACAAATATCAACTTGAAGGACTATTATCACTGATTCTTTTTAAATTGTCAACATTCAATGCCATCCTTTCTTGGAACTTCCATGCATCAGTATGTCAATGACATTCTCCCATGAATGATATACAGTTGCATGGTTAGAAAAGTGACCAAAAGAGTGTGTTTTGGTTTACTCTTGGTGTGCAAGTTCCTTGACAATCATGTTTCCTCCTTATCTTGGACCACATGTACCTTATTTCAACTTTGGCCCTTGCATTTACTTGAATTTCAGCTAGGTGATCTCATTGCAATCACCTGACTAACCATCTACATGGATGAATTCTACCTCCATTGGCCAAGGGTGTTCCTACACAAGCACTTGTGAGTACTTGTCTTGTCTTGGCTAAGCACTCAGTTCATGAGGATTTGCGATGCTGTACATGCAGGACAGTTGGCATATGCCAAACTGACTAGAAGACAAGTGTTTACATTGGCAAACTAATTGTATGAATGACTGTTCAAACTCCTGTTGCTATCCATCACAGCACCTGCTCTAGTGTTCACCCCCGTTTTTACCCAGGTTCCTCACTTAAATCTGACTTGTATAATTGCCCCGCAGTTTGAGTTAAATTGCCACCAACTTGTTCTCATGCCACTCTATGTCCTGATCCTGCATTGGGGAAACATCAACATTTAGAAATGCAATGTCAGACCCAGCCCCATTTCAACTTGTACTAGCAGTGGGATCTGACAGCACTCCAAATCCAGTATCAGCATCCTGAAAACTGTGATGAAAGCTCCAGTCATACAGCTCCTGCATGCTGATGATGAACTATGTAAGGTATTGTGGTGCCCAACATGATGCTGAACATCATCACTGGGAAGAATGCCCAGGTCTCATTTTCATGCAGATCGAAGATATTGAAAAGTGCATTCCTGGCAGTTCCAGATTGGATAAATAGGATCCGGGTTAGTTCGGCTGTGAATACTCAAGAGAATGGTGGATTGGAGAACATGGCAGTAACAGACAGATGTAAGGACAGGAAAATAGAGATGCATGCAAGAAAATAAAGGATATCATCTTTCATAAGCCATTCCATGCACCTGTTGGGCAGCCATCGCTTTGTTGCTTTGTACATGACAAGGGCTGCTTTATTGTTTGAATGATTGCCAGAATCTAGAATCTAGGGCATAGCACTGAGAGCAAAATGGGATCATATCTTATGTATATCTCATCAACGAATATTGTGTTGCTCCACAAAGAATTGTAAATGAAAATGTTAGTCCATAACTTGGGTGGTTGTGACTGGGTTGGCACAGGGCTGTAGGGGATGAGGAGTAAGGTTGGTGAGATTAGAATGTTGTGTGAATATACTGGTGGAACATAAAGGAAAAGAAGAGGAGCAAGTATCTTGCAATTAAAATGATGCTTGGTGGCGATGAGAATGAGGTGGCAACTCGTGATTAGTGGTAAGAAAAATTAGGAATTACCAAATGATCCATATGACCACATTGCCTTTGGAATGCATCATACAGACATCAGGAGTGTAGTAAATCGATTGACTATAGTTGTGGAGCGATGATCGACTTAGTTTTTTGTCACAATTTTCAAGTGTACGTCTGGTGGAAAATGTTCATTAATGCAAAGCTTGAATGCAAGATGAGAAACAGAGACACTGACTCATTAACAGGACTAAGAATCAAGGGAGTACCGACTATGAACATACCTCATCTATAAAATTAGCATCTAATTCAGCCCCAAGCCCAAGCATACAGAGCACATTAAGACTTCAGGGGCGCACGCAAGAATTTCATGGATGCATACATTGCCTGCTGCTCTGTGGGTAGAAATAAGGGAGCTGCTTCAGCTATGAACTATTCGTCACCTGCAACAAGTAAAAGCACCACCAAATTCACTGTGGCTAAGTCTAACAGTTACAGCTGCCCAGATGACCATGTTTTAGTCCATTTCATTCACCAGGTGGCTGAAAAGATTGCTGTGATTCAAAGGTTACACTTTGGGTGAGCTACCTCACAGCACTAATCTTCTACAATTCTCCTAGATAGTGTCCAATCTTTGCAATGGAGGTTTTCTCTCCAGAAGCAACTGTCATCTCATCAGACTGCAGTCTACACATACATTTTTATAGTGGGGCAGGACTTCCACCAGCTGACCAGCCAATTCCTTATTGAAGCCGAAACATCATTGTGCTGGATTGTCTTCATATTCAACATGAGCATATAGTGTTCTGGTGGGTGGTGTCAATGAAAAAAAAAAAGGAACTGAAGAGATCTCTCACCCAATGTGAGCTGGTCATTCACCATTAGAAAACCATTGCACTACAGTCAGCGGTGCTCATGTTGAGTGACATTATTGCCTAACAGGGATATTTGGGTGTCGATCACATGAGTGGAGGGATAGGACATACCTGGCTTTGTGAGCAGAGAGTCAATGGCTCTCACCTGCCGAATATGTTCACTGGGGCTAAGGATCCCATTTCCAGGCTCCCTGCTGACTTGCCTGCTGTCATGCCTTGTTTAGTCACTCCTGAAGAGGCTGACATGTTGATCTTCTCAGATTCTGGTGCAATGGATGATGGTGGGGACAGAATTCAGAAGCAACAATGAGGGCGATTCCTGGCACCTGCTGCATGCTGGTGGCAGTATGAAAATGGTGATTCTTATCTGACATATATGGGTGTTGGTGAATCAGAGATTGAGAGAGGCTCCAAAGGGCTGTGGATGGGCGGCGGTGGGATTTTAAAATGGTGGTGGGCACACACAGAGTTTGGGTCTGGAGGAGTGAGCACAGAGGCATTCTAGGGTAGAGTAACTGGAGGGCAAACATGCAGTTTTAAGCTATGTCAGAGAGATGCCTGAATTAAGCATATACCAAGGTCGCCTGCAGTACTTGGGTTGGCAGACACATTCTCTGGCAGAGGCAGTATCTTGAAGTGATATGGGTCCCAATATTGTGTCATCACTGATCTGTGACTGGCATTTATGGCCGGGCTGGATCCTGGGGAATTGCCTGAGTCAGCATCTGATCAGGGTTTTGGTTAGTTTCCCTGAATGAGCAGCCAATTACACATGTCATCTGACTCAAACTGACCTTCAAACTGACCCTTCCACAAGCTGGGCCCCTGAGCATATTTTGGCGGAGATAATGTGACCTGGTGTTTTCAGTTACAAGGCAAAGAGATGTTCCATTTTGTGGCATCAATAAAATGACAACAACATAGGAAACACAATATGGCCATATTTTGTCCACCACATGGGAGTTCAACCTCTGGAGCAAACTGTTTGCCCCTCTGCCCCCAAATCCCGCACAAAATCAATCCTTTTCTGCCAACATCACCATTCATCCAATCACCATGTCTGCTGACAATATTCTCATTTCTGCCGTCAAGAGCATTTGCCAGGTGTTCTATTGATTCATCGAGGAGAGCAGGGCTACCCACTGGAATCACATGGTAAATCTCATTGAGAAGCAAATGGTATGTCCGTTGACCAAAAGATGCTTTCAGTTCCCTAAAAAAAATGACAGGAGATGGTGTACAGTACAGCAGCTGGGGGGACTCAGATCCCAGCGATGCTGATCACTGCTGATGTGTACTGGTGTAAAGTGAAGAATGAATGGCCTGACTGGGCAAAGATCACAGAGTGCAATGAGGAAGGAATCAAGCACCACCCATGGTATGTATGCATAACATATGAGCTATTTCCATTCGATTTGGAAGAAAATGCTCAGTCAAAGGGGCCTGAGGATGAGGAGAGCAGCACGTTGAGGTGGGTGAAGCTGGAGCATGGCGACAAGATGATTGAAGTGACCGGCATGGAGGTGGCAGACATCAGGAACGCCACTGACAATGAAGCTGAGGCCGAAAAAGATATACAGGAGCCCCAGGAGAATGTCATGCGTCACAAGGAGCTAAATACTTCCCAACTCTTGTGCTCTGGGTGAAAACACACAGGCTGTCCCATGACCTCCAAATGTATGCTCAACCTGCCTTGAGTTTGGGGTGACCTACATGCCTTACTCAAATACTGCCTGCAAGCCTTGCTCTATCAGGAAGAAGTGGTGCAAACACTCAACAGGAATTGGCTGAGGGCACACCAAAACCTGCCCAGCCACTCAATCGCACCAGTCTACACACCCTCTGCCCACATCTAAACGCTGGCACAGCAGCTCCACTGAGCATCCCTCCCTCACTATAGGATTGTCACCCCTAGCTATGAAATGCCACTACCTCTCACCCAGAGATCTCGCCAGCAGCATGAAGCCAGAGCCGATCACAATCAAGGTTCCACCCCTCCACCAATCCTCAAACCCACCTCGCTTAACATCCTGATGCAAAGTGGCACCTACCCGTTTCCCAGCCCAGAGTAAGTCATTTTACTCCACCTTTCCAAAATCTGACCTCAATTTCCCTGAAGAAATGAATGCTGCCATCATTACTTATTGCAAAATGATCCATTCATGTCCATGTCAGCAACCATCCCCCTAGCTGCCAGCATTGCACCTCACTCACAGGCCCCCCAAGCAACACTGGATCTGTGTTCCTCCCTGGCTAGGAAGTCCTTCATCTCCAGGCAGGAATATAGCTTCCTGTATGAGCATCAAGACACCATAGAGCAATGGCTGGATGACTTCATACAGCAGATTCATTCCCTCCATATCACCATGGAAGGATTAAAAACATCGCAGTTTTACCTGCTTATCCACTGCCTCAACAGACCACTTCTGCTCCTTTCCTGCCTTCCCCGAGCTCTACAACTGCATCATCCCCATGCGCCATTGTGATGAGTTCACCTTCCCCATCCTGCCAAATTCCAGAACACTCAGAATCCAACAATGCCTTTTCAATGGCAAGGATTCCTCCAAAGAGCCTGCACTTGTGAGCATTAGGCATCCATTGCATCAAGTCTCCAACTCCCCCCTTAATCTATCCATCTTGCCAGCAAATGAAGCAAATCGGAGGGTTCAAGATGTATCCAGATCATTCACACCATCACAAGTCCCACCAGGGATCAGGTGATCCATGATATCCAGGTGAATGCAGGGCGAAGTGTTGCTGGTGGCCTTCATGAGCACAGGGAGAAGTTTTCTGAGGGGAAAATAGCATTGCTGAAATTATCAATTTGCAGTTATAAATGCTGAGCATCCTGGTAACTGCCATCAAATGCTGAAGATCTCACAGGGTTGGTGTAATTGAGGCGGGTAGAAGCTGGTGTGTGTGACCAGTTGACCTCCTGCCCTGCCCACAGAATGCAGCTGGTCAGCATCTGGGTCTGAAAGGCCCCATGTGTGTTCCCCCAAACATGGGCGCAGGGCTTTGACATAAGAATTGGGGCCTGGCAACTCTAACCGCAACAAAACTCGCAGAGCCCCAGGGCGCAGGTAAGGGGGTCACATTTAGAGCAATGCCCGGTCACAAGAACACCAGAAGACTATACTAGGGGAATAGTACCAGTGCAGGTAGGCAAATGTGAGCGGCTTTTCATTGTCTGTGAGGCTTGGTCTGGTATATTCATCCACAACCTGCAGCACTTCTGAAGCATTTTCAGCCACCTCTCTCTGCCGTGCAATGAGAAGTGACCTGCCTATCCACTAACGCCCAAAGACCCTACCCCTACAGGACTAGAGAGCCTTTATCGGGCAGACAGTTCTCAACCTCAAAGGTCACCTATGTCATTTTATTTTACTCTATTTTATTTCTCCCTCTCTACCTTGCAGTTGGGGCTTTAGACTGTCCCTCCCTACTATCCACACCAAGCCATTTAGGAACCCACAAAACCACCCTGCTCCCCCATCGGAGACCTTGAGCAAATATCTTAGTGACATCTGTGCAGCACCACATCTAGGCCACAGTTCTGGCATGGCAGAGCAGGAAGTGAGTTAACTCAGCATAGTGAGGCTTAGCTCTGGCATCCAGAATACCTTAGATATTCAAATGCAGCTTTGCTGTGAGTGCACCATCATGTAACCATTGGACACTGTGAATCAACCTACTGGAGGCTATTTGACCCTGGTATTGTCACCCACTTGCTTTGATTGGATGTGTCTTGGGTTGCTCAGGAGAACATGTCAACAGAGATAGAAGCTACTCCGGGGATACTACTATGAAATAAGTCAATGGTGACTTTTGAATGCAGAATGCCCAGTCTATTTCATCATTCTGACATTCCTTGTTTCCAGCACACTTTGTGAGGCCATTTATTCAACCTACTGCAAAAACTATGTTGCTCAAATGATGCACTCACAGTCAATTTCATAGCTTTACTTGAATGAGTTAGTGAATTCATCAGCTTGGCACATATGCCAAATGCAGATCGTTTTCCAGTCTTTGGCAGATTGATGCATGTGATGCTGAGTCTCTATGAATGAGCTCAGACTGTAGAGCATCTCAGGCCTCAAGTTGAAAGCAACTTTACTGCCAGGTGGCACTCTGTGGGAGATTATACTTACTCTCAATTTTCACTGGGGGGTTGTTTCTGGCAAAAGAAAGTTTCATTGGCCTCTGGTAAGTCAGGAGTGCCTAATGAAAGCACTATCTATGACAAATAAACATAGATTTTCTATTTCACTGAATAATATCTGATTTTATTCGCTGTCATTCGAATGTAAGAGCATCTGTTTTTGGTCCTAAGCATCGTTGACCTTGTATAATGGATTGGTTTCTCTGGACACACTGAAGTTAGTTGGACATCATTGTTCTGGTTGATGGAACTTAAAAGCCAAATTTTATCGCCTATTTTATATTTAGGTGATTTCAAGTGATGTTTGTCTACTTGGACTTTCATCTGTTGTTGTGCTTTCTCCAGGTTAGCTTTTGTTTGGGCTAGAGTGTCCTGTATGATGGTAGTGAATTCTTCTGCTGCAGGTGCTTTTGTAACTCTTTGTTCAAAGCCCATTCTAGGAATGTATGACCGTGTCACTTCAATGGGTGATTTCTGTGTAAAAGCCTGCTTCTTTGCATTATAGGAGAATTGTGCTAGAGGTAACCATTCAATCCAATCATCCTGCTTTTTAGCAGTGAAGAGTCTAAGGTATTGCTGTAGATCTCTATTCATTCTTTCCATCTGTCCATCTGTTTGTGGATGGAAGGCAGTGGAGAGTTTTTGTTGTATGCCTAATTGTTTGCATAAATCTTTCATGACTTGTGATGCATACTGTGGTCCTCTATCTGACACAATGCTATGGGATAATCCATGATTTTTCCAAATGTTATGGAGGTATAGTTGAGCCATGTCTAGCGTGATGATCATTTTGTTACAAGGAATGAATTTGACTTCTTTAGAGAATTGCTACTAGGATTGAGTCGAATCCTTTGGATAGGGATAAGTCCATTGTAAAGTCTGTGGTTACTTCAATCCAGGGCATATTTGGTAGATTTAATGGTCGAAGTTTTCCAGGTGGTGCTATGTTAGATGGCTTGCATCTGGCGCATTGTTCACATCTAGTGACATATTCTTTGATGAATGTGTTCATGCCAGGCCATGTATAGCTTCGTTGTACAAGTTCTATTGTCTTTTCTGATCCAGGATGACCTGCAACTGGAGTGTCATGATGTAGTCTAAAGATTTCCATTCTCAGTTCTTGGTCATCAGGGACATAGATCTTTCCTTCTTTGTCATGAAGAAGTTCATCTTCAAGTGTGTCAATGTCATGTTTCTGACATAAGGCAATGATGTCAGATTCTTTGAGTAGATGTATGGCTTTTCTGATTTTTACAATGATGGATTCAGAATCTGTAGCAATGTGTACTTCTGTAACACTGATCTGTTCTGGTGGAATGACTAGCACTCCAGTATTGTCATTTTCTATGCCAATGGCATGGTCTTCTTGTCTAGAAAAGGCATTGGCTTTACTCATAGTGGCACCTGCCTTATGAAGCCATTTGAAATTGAAACATGTTAGATACTGTGCCCATCGGGCTTGCCAACAGTTAAGGTCTAGGCATTTCATAAACCATTGGAGATTGGAATGATCATTCCAGATTTTGAACTGATGGTGTGCTCCTTCTAGGTAATGACACCATTGTTCATGTGATCTAATGACACTAAGCATTTCCTTATCTACTATGAGATAGTTGCATTCTTCAGGGGTCACGAAGTGTGAAGCGAATGTGATGGAGTGCCATTTGTCGTTTTGTTCTATAGAGAGCACTGCTCCTGTTGTGAAATCAGAAGCATCTATTTCCAGATGAAATACTTTGTTATTAGTGGGATAAGCGAGAGAGAATAGGGGCAGTGGTGAATCTATGTTTGAGCATGTTAAACACCATCTGTTGGAATTCTGTCCATATGAAAGTAATGTCCTTCTTGGTTAGATTATTTAAGGGACATGCAACTTGCACATATTCTTTAATGAATCTATGATAGAAAATTGCTAGACTGAGAAAACTGCGTACACCTCTAACATTCTTTGGAATTGGCCATTTCTTAATGGCTGTAACTTTACTACTGTCCATTTTGATTCCATCATGAGATACTATCATGTCAAGGAATTCCACTTCTTGGATACTGAAGGTGCACTTCTCTGGTTTTGCAAACAGATCATGATCCTTGAGGCATTGCAACACTTTCTTTACGATTCTTTCATGTTCTTTCAGATCATTAGTCTTTGTGAAGATCATGAGGTCATCAATGTATATGACCATGACATCAGGCATGTCCGAGAATATTTCATTCATCATGATTTGGAATATAGTGGGTGAGTTGCACAAGGGTTTAATTGGGTTTAAACTATGTTTATGCCAGACTAATTGGAGGACGCCTCTAAGATGTGTGCCATGCCCCTGCCAGTCCTCCACAAGCACCCTCTCTTGGCCATACTACTATGGCCTGAGTTTCACTGCTTGTCTCTCTCTTGCCACAGTGTTGTGGTAGGATCTTGCTTTGCCTCACCACTGAGAAAAGTGCCGAGAATCTTGAAACTCCGACTGGCAAGCCACAGAGACTGCAG
>JBBPNO010000268.1:0-33227 GCA_038090915.1 Boletus eberwhitei
CAATCCGGACGGGCACCAATATGACCGTACAAGTTCATGATTTGGCCCATCAGCGCTATCAGCTACGAGGCGCAGTAAAGCTGTAGAGATAACAGATATGAAAATGCTATAAATCAAATGCTAACTCACCATCAGGGATTAATCATGATATTTTATTTTTGCTCATGATCCCTTCCACTGTGCTTGCCAAATCAATCAATCTTTGACATTAAGGTGACCGTTCTCTTCATTTCGAATAGGCTGACAGGATCACAGTCAGAGAATCGCAAACCACACGAGCATAGATCAGAACGATTTCAGGTGGTATCGGCCGCTTTAGCGGATACATGCGTGTCAGGACCAAACCCAACTATATATGTCTACAAAAGTGATGTCAGTCGACCGTTTTCCTTCACGAACCTGTCGCCTACTGTAGATATCACCTCGAACATAACAGTATTGAGCCTCGAGGGCGGTGCTTTGATATGAGAGTCGAATCCGCTGGGAAAACATCATCCCGAGTTCACTAAAATGTGATGTTCTACGGACACCCCTGACGCGTCCGACTCGTTTCTTTTACTGGACGTCGTGGGCCCAAGACACTGAATGCCACCCATGGTCAGCGAAGTAACACCTCGCAGAATGTTCTTTTGGTTGTCTTCCATATCTACGAGTTAAAAGCGTTTAGAGAGTTCAATAACATTTGTTGCCTAGTGGCCATGTCGAGGAAGGATGTCGCTGTGCCACAACAACTTTCATCGCCTCGTCGTTGAGTAGATCGGCGTCTGTTGAGTGCTCTCTTTCCAAGACATGACAGGCGTTCGCGGAAGCAAATTTGAGAGCTCACCAAGTCGCCCCGGGGTGATAATAGTACGATGCACCTTCAGCTCGAACGAGACGAACGGACTGTGCCTCTACACGACACATTTAACGTCTGTACTTGGAGAGACTAAAAGAAAGAGAGAGACCGACCCGGGTCCCGCGTCAACCAACTGCGTATCGCGACACAGAAATGCAAGAAAGCGTCTCACTTGCTCGAAACACCTCCGTTTCCCTGATCGTTTGTGCGGTAACGGGTATGCATTGTCATGCTTCCTCCATGGTCCCATGGACAGGACAAGGTTGATCGCCATCGTACGCGGCACGCCGTCGGCGCCACGCGTGGCGGACATGAGGCCGACAAATCTGGCCAGGCCGGTCGCGGGGGCACGGGACAGTTATATTATAGATCCTTGTTCACGTTTTCGGGTCCGCGTTGGGAGTATGCACCACGAGAGCGTTTGGGGGTACTCGAGCGTGACGCGTTCAGTTCTCCCCCCGGGCCCCGAAGGCGATATTTGGGCGATCAAGTTCTTCGTGGCGTATTCGCGTTCGAGTGTACCATGGTATAGAGATCCTGGGCAAGGCGACGCGACTGGGGGATCGTTGGGACCGCGCGCCGAATGCAAACGTCAAAAGTCAAACATGCGACCACGCCAGCGTGAGTGGAGATTTGCTCAAGGAAGCGCCGGCGGAGAGGGTCTACTCCGGCCGGCTCATCTGCCAATCAGACGTGGTATGTATCCACGTCGATATGATAACACGCTCTCCAAACATGTTCGCCAAGACAAGACTCGCTCTTTCCGCAGCACGTGTGTCGGTCGGTTCAACAGATCCGTCTATAGCGCTGTTTTATGATCCGGAACGCAACAACGTGTCCAACCCAGACTGTCGACACTCGCCAATATTTGGAGAGCCGACCATGACATGACAAGTGTCGTTTTAACTTGCCCAACTAGGAAGTCGAACCTTGAACGTTCCGGCCGACTGGCCAACCGGGAATGGACTCTGCGCACTCTATTTCGTGTCATTCCGTGATCCATCTCCATCGCGGACATTTCGAAGAGCTAACATTGACCGCGCGTTGGAGATCCCGGATTGGCGGTTGTGAATGTTGTCCCAAGCTTCCTCGTGCCGCCGGTCTTGACATTGGCATGGCGTTTTTCTCAGAGGAACACGTCGTGTCGCTCCGCGAATGTAATCCAGCAATGGAGAATCCTATCAATCATGCGTACCCCATTTGAACATTTCCATTAACGTGGGGTGGTTCTAGATCTAGAGCTGTTAGATGTTGACAGTCAGGAACTAAGCACTGTGGCCTTGCCAATCTACGCTTGCCGGAGCACCGAGTCATCAGAGATTAGGAGGTCGGGGCGGATACCCGAACGGTGCCTGTTTTTCCCAACGATTAGCGTGTCTTTCCCTTGGGGAAAGCTGAAAGGGTCGTCTCGACGCACGTAGAGAACAGCGCTTACCGCCCCTCAGTACGGTTAACCAACTCATTGGCTGCTCACGCGAGTGTGGCGACGATGGGAATCCGCGTTGACACACATACGACATATGACTCCCACTTCAAGTGTGCCCGTCCGCGTGAGCGTGACGTTGATTCACGTTTCTTCCCCACTTCGTCGTGGTGCGACCGTACGTGAAGTAACGAGAACGAGAAAAAGAAGACGGAGGATTGGCATGTACGATCTGTCGCATCTGAATCCGCGCCGCGCGTATACTTGAGACAATTGGACTCCACGAAGTGGGTCGTTCCCGCCACACGCGGAACACGAAACAGCTCCCGGGGGCTGACGGAACAAGACTGCGCATGTTTCGCTTGCGGCTTCCTTTTTTTTTTTTTTCTGTCATTCAAGCTTTAGAGCGCCATACCATTATTTCGGCTCGGAATGGTTCGTTCGTTGCGTCCTCCAATAATTTCACAGAGACGCGACGCTGTGAGAGCCTTGCTTATCAGATACACAACACGCCCGAGAGATCCGCGACGAGATGCCCACGTATGACGGAAAACCACGCGTCGACAGACAACTCAATGTCACATCTCCAGGGGTCTAGATCGAACCACGCCGCTTGTGACGCTTCGGACGGGATCTTCGTCCCTACGCGGGATGGTGGGAGCGCTTAGCTGCGGAGTTAGGTCATGATGATGCTGCCGTGGGGGTTGGGGTCGGAATGAACACTCACGGTATGCTACGCCTCGAGAGCGTCGGTAACAGGAACTGAGGTCGCTTTGCCTCGAGGTGCGTAAAATGATCGTTACCTGTGGCGTCAACTAAGTAAGAACGGTCAGGCGCACTATCTTCCACCAATGAGACCTTGGATTTGTGTAACTCACCATGATCGAGGTATTCTCATGGTCGCGTTCGCGAAATCATGACATGACATCAAGCGGGGGGAACTTTTAGTCGTTTTGCAAAAATACTAGACAAACATATCAGCACTTAGCAAATTTAAGACAACGTGGGTCACGGTGGGTGCAAGGGAATCGGAGAAAATTTAAGATTTCATTCTTGAGAATCGTTTCTAGAGAAACGTCGTTCTTGCCTTGTCTGCCCTGTGATAGGACGACACGTTCAGAGAGAAGCCAGGGAGTCATTAGACTGGTATCCCACAACATACCAGCTTGGAAATTTGGGCACTTGCTGTAACTCTGCATTTGATTATGTAAACCAGGCATTTTGAGTCTCAGGCCCGATTGGGTTCATTGGACCAGCGCAAGTGAAACAGGCGAAGAATCAGGCCAGGAGCAGACACGAGAAGTCAGCCTAAAACGTGTCCTTCTGAAATCAATGTCGAGCAGAACAACAGAGAATTATTAGCCTGAACCGGAACGAGGGACACCAAAGAAGCACACATTGCACAAATGTACCAACGGTATCCAGGTTTGTTTCTCGTCGAATTTGGTTAGATGAACGGTGAGAGGGGGGGTTGCGTCTCACCAAGCCACAAGTGATGTTATTCTTTCTCATGATGTGGCTCGCCAAAACTCTAAGTAGTGGGAGAAGTCTCGTAAGCGGTCGCACGAAAAGAGCAGCGAGCTCGCGAGGATGCCAAGACACGAGAGCGGATGACACCAAAGATACGTCGATTCGGGCATTTATCAATTCACCTGATGAGCAAGTCATCAGCGCTTGGTACAAAGGATGAAGCTTGAAGATGCGTCGCACTCGAAGGCTTCTTAGGTGGCGTGAGTAGGGTAGCCACCCAAGCCTGGCTTAGACCAGGGAAAGCGCGTTTTTGGCCATCAGCGTCCATGAAGAGGATGCTATCCATTAACACGTGTGGTGTTGTCATGGGTGGATATTCTGTGTTCAATAAGCAGTAGCACAGGACTGGCTAAAAGTGCTTCATGCGATGGGAAGCGTCCTGAGATAGGTAACTTGAACGAAAGTGTGAGAATATGAAAACCAGTCGAAACCCAGATGGGCCTAAGGCTGGAGTGCTGGTATCTCGGCAGGACAGCGAGCTATTCCGTGAGTCCTTACGAACTATGCAACCCGAAATATCCGCAGAAGCCACATTAAACTCTACGAGGTGGAAGATACTCACAGGAGATCTTGCTGGGCGCGGCTCACGTGTACAAAGTCGTGCCCTGTTATGTACAGCCTTCGACCGAGTGGGAGGGAAACATGGGCGGTCACTCGCCAAAGACTCTCGGACAGCCACAGCGGTTAGGCGGTACTTCGGCCTCGTTGCCAGTCAGTGTGAATGACGAGTGCAGATCCCCGTTTTTCCATCTTCAGCAACAGTACGGAGATAGACAGTCTGGTGGATTTACATCAGAATGGCATGGATGGTCGTAGTATCGTCTGGGCGGGAGGATCCAATGGAGTTGAAACACTTGGAGATGGGAAGATACGTGTGATTATGTAATCCAACAGTTGATTCCCTCAACGCTGTGTGCAACGTTGTCCAAGCCCTTCTGGCGTTTGCAGAACTCCGGGTTGAGCTGACAGACCGACCATGCCCGTCAAACATCTCGAGAGTGAGCTTGAATCACGTCTTTTTTTTTTTTTTTTTGTGGACGAAGGGCTGACAGCAAAACCGCATTTGTTTGCAGACTACCTCAGCGAACGGAAGCACTTGCAAACATGTCCTCTGAGCGTTTTATCGGACTCGCGTCTTGGGATCGATGCGTCCTATTACTTGCAACAGCTCACTGACAACCCACCTTCGCGGGAATCCCTTCTCGCTGCCACGGGTGGTCTTCCTCTCGCCCTAACCCAGCGTATTGAAGCCGACCTTCGCGCCCTCGAAAAACTTCATATCAAGCCAGTCTTTGTCTTTCCTGGATTACTTCCCGCCAAGCGGTGGAAACAATACCAACATCACGCCGAATACAACGAAGGTTGCAGGGACAGGAGAGAGGCATGGGCCAAGTACGAAGCCGGCCAGGAGGATGCCGCCATCAAGTTGTTTGAAGGCCGTAGTGGTCTCGCTCAATGGGATCTTTGGCGCATGGTTCTTCGTATCTTTAGGCATCGAAATGTCGAGTTTCTCGTCGCGCCGTACGTTGCTTGGGCACAGGTAGGTTCTCGTGTGCACAGCTTACATGCATGAAGCTCACCCTGCTCACAGTTGATCTATCTCCTCCGACACTCCAAATCATATATCCATGCAATATATGGTCCAACCGATACCTTGCTCTATCCGGGCGTGGACAAATTGATTACCTCTCTTGATCTCACATCCATAACCCCATCGTTCACGTTTACCTCGAAGCGCTCCATCTTGAGTGACCTCGGAGTGAACGAGGACCAATTCCTCGACATTGGAATTTTGGTTGGGTTCGAACACTCTCCAACCTTTCCCCCCAACATGCACGACCAAGCACTCAAAGCCACGGTCGATATGGTCAAGTACTACAAGTCCGGACACGCTGCGGTGACCGCGTTTGCAGAGCACCACGGTGTCAAAACGACGCAATACGCGGATCAGTATGCTCGGACGCGTTCGATGATCAAGTATTCTCTGATATTTTCGTCCGAGGGGACTGTTGTACCGCTTCCTCTCGTCATCACTACGACTCCTACCCACGGACATCCGAACCATCATCCCCACCATCCGACCGCGGCGGACATTCCTTCGGACCTGCACGAGATCTTTACTCACCGGCTGCCAGACGAAGTCTATTTCTATTTGTCCCGAGGTTTGTTGGGTCCTCAAGCGCTCGTTTGGTTGACAAGTGGTCAGATCGTCGAACCACCACCGCTGGACAATGGCGAAACCACGGAGTATAAACGATTTGTCAAGGAGGTCATCACCGATGGACAGACTGGTCCGCGCGCGACGGCACTCGCGCTCATAAGTAGTGTTGCACACACTTTTTGGAACAACCGGAAAGTGATGGGTAATTTCTGGTTTGAGAATCCTGCACCACATGGACAAAAGCATATACAACATAATTCGGCGCAGACAGTGCAACTCGCGGAACGTGTAGCGGGGTGGAACGTTAGCTACGCGATTGTGGAGGAGGAGCTGAGACGACAGAACGTGGGTAGATGGATTATAATGTTGCGCTTAACGCTGACCGACAGGTGACGTTATCTAGTCATCGACGATCGATTTCGCGTTGTGCCTTGGGGCCACTGCGTCGGAAAAGCTTGCGCTGCGGACCAAGGGGAAGTCAAACCTGCCGAATGGTCAGCTGGACAAAAAAGATGAGGTTGTTGCCAACGTGATCTGGCGGTTCCTCGAACTGAGAGGGTGAGTGACGGTTGTGCGGTTGGATAGCTGAGCACGAACCGACAGAATGGAACTCTAGGTTCCTGTTGAACTCCCACATGCACTCGCCGTTGGCAAGAGCAATGTATACGGCGGTCAAACAAGCACGTTTGAACGACAAGTTCCAAGAGCCACTATATTTATTCCTGGAACTAGTGAGAGCGGGAGTGATGCATGGGCACTTGTGGTCTGGCCGGGCGTTCAGTGGAGGGCCAAGTTTCGGTACCGGTAAGAGACACTCTCACGTCGATGGCTCGGCTGATAAAGCAAATGCAGATGATGAGAAATCATGTATGCTGCTTGTGATGAGAGTGTTGAGCATCGTGCCTTTAAACTTCAAAGTGAGTGAGGGTGGGGGTGGTAATAATGTGGCTAGACTGTCCCTGACGGGTTGTTTTACAGCCACAGCCATGGTCCGCTCCGTTGTCACGTGAACTGCTGGTGTTTAACTCATTTGTGCGGTCGCTGACACGGGCACTACGCACGTTGCTGGAGGTGACGACGTTGAACATGCTGCTTCGAAATGATGCGCGACGGGCGCGGGACGATTTGCTGGATATCACGATATCACTTCCGTTTCAATCAGAGGTGAACACTGGATTTGGGGTGCTTGCCAAGGTGTACTTGGACACGCTCACGCACCTGAACAACCAAACGAGGGTGCGAGACCCGAATGGAGAAGGGGTGAAGGAATGCAAGGAAATGGCGCTTGAGATCTGCGAGGAAACGTTCCCAGGAGTGAAGCTGCCAAAACAAGAAGTGGAGCGAGGTTTCCGATTCTGGGACATCGTAAGTAGCTGATGGGTGGTATGAAAGTGGACTTGAGGCTGACATGTGTTGAACGGTTACAGGCGTTGACTGCCATGAGGCAGCTTCACTCGGAGGGTGCGGTGTTGCGCGAGTTGATTGACCAGTTTGAGGCAGCAGAAGCATGGCTCGCACCGATGAGACCTTGACGGCACGATGTACAGGGTCAGGAAGCGAGATACTATAATTTTTTTTTTTTTTCCCCCCGTGTTCTATGGTCGTAGAATGCGAATATCGGAAACAGGTCGGAATTGCGGAAGAGGCATGGGAATGGCGTGGAGAAAAAGGAATATGGACGTAACACGTGATTTGAATCGGAGTGTTAAAAAAGAACAACTCCGAATAGCGGGGTTTTAAAATATAGATCTTAGATTTGACCGTAACCGGAAAAGGGAATCTCGCTGTTTATCGTTTGGATCTCCCGTCGACAAGCTTCTCATGGGGGCTGCTTTCGACGTTGGGCTCTCTCGCGTGGCAAGTCGCCCTTTATAAATTTCTCTTTCTCTCCTTCTCTCCTTGCCCTCCTCCAGATGCCCGCTATCATGCTTCATCCCTCCTCCGCCTCCTCATCCTCCATCGGACACATGCTCGACTGCGATCCCCTCAAACCAAACACCGGTCACCTCTACCTCCGCCAGCCCCACGCTATACAGATCATACAGCTCGTCGAGGCCACTCCCCCACCACGGCCCATATCCTCCGTCATCCAGTCCTCTTCTGTCGCCTCGTCCTCTGCATCCTCATATCCCTCTACTTCCGACTCCGACGAGGACTGCTCCTCATATTGCTCCTCCATGGTCACCCCAGACGAGTCCTCGCACGACCGCGATCCCATACCGTGGACAGACGACACGTACAACACGCGCATGAAGCGCGTGCATGCATGGAGAGACGGCTTCGTAAAAGCAACCTGCGCCTCATCCGGTACGTCCCTCTTGCCTCTCCCTTCGCCCGCCCTCTGACGCGCACCCAGATCCACGCACATCACCCCTCAAACGGAAGACGAATCCACATCAGACAGATGACGACACTGTCCGTCTTTTCTCTCTTTGCCCCTCTCCTGCTCGTCACTCATCTCTGCCACAGGTCTCGCACACCTCAAAACGCTCACGCTCGCGCGATGGCCACAGCATATCCAGGCTCACAGGACATCCTTGTCCCGCTTGCGATGCCATCTTCCCTTGCCTCTCGACTCTGCGCAAACACGGGCGCGCCGCAAACATCCCTGAAGCATGCCACGTCGCCGTCAAATACATTTTCGAATAACAAATACCCCGTGCGCTTTTTGCGCTGTTTCGCTTTGACAATCATGATCACACCATTTGCATTGTTGTACGATAAACTCACGACTATTTCGCACTTGCCTACCGTACATACATTTCCCATACTGTGTATCACAGGAAGGGCTGCATTTGTCGCTTGTACATTATCTGATCCTAGTTCGCCTTAATTATACCATATTAATCCTTACTACTTCCGTTTCCCCTCACCCAAGGGTCGTTGCACGCTCGAGTAACTTGGGCGCGTTTTGTCTGCGCACAACCTACGCCCTTGCAGGCGTTTGAGCCAGTACAATTTCACTGCCTGCAGGCACCACGTCCAGCCACATAACCAGCTTTTCGGGACAGCCATGGGAAAAGCCGACATTCGTGCAAGTCTGTGAGACGAGCCCACTCCCACGGCGAGCACGGGCTTTGCTTCACCTGATCTCCCTACATTTTGAAACATGTCATTACCCAGAAACGGAACCGAGTTTGATCCACCGCCTTTGCCATGGTCTTTCCCCACCCCGGTCATATCCCAACCCGAGGTTGGCGAACAACGTCCAAGTCTGCCGTAAGCCTAGTTCACCACATCGGTGGCACGTCGCCGTTCATTTTGTCCATATGCTTCTACTTAATACCGTCGATATCGTGTGCGTGTTCGGTTCGAGTAGCAACCACACACACGGAATCGATCATCATCATGTGCGCGCGGGGGGTTTGAACGGCCTTATCGCAGCCATCTTGCACCGGAGCGTGGAGTCTGGCTGATATTCACCATGGACGATGCGTTGCATCTCAATAGACGGATGTCAGTATACATAATGATGGTGCCCTAAGATCCCCGTGGTGTGAGAGCTCCGTGTGAGAGATCATGAAACCGGTCGACTCCACCCAAAGGGTTGTCTTGACAGGAAATCCCCGTCCGTCACTTCCTCGCTCGAATTCTTCCCTTCGACGCCCCATCACCGAATACGTTCTCATCGTTTGTGCAGCGACGCACGTTCGGTTGGACACAGACGCGTTCGCTAACCCGGCGATTCTTATTATAGCGACTGAAAATTACCGCTCACGAGCTGCTTCTTTCCCTTCGACCGTTCGAGAAAAAATGGATCTATTTCCTGCCATCAGAACTAAACGCGCTCTGCGATCTATCCCAATGATGGTTTCGATGGCGTACGGCGTTTCAAACGAACAAACGAATCACCGCGCCGAACCGATATGTACATGAGAGCCGATACAGGCTAGTAGGTGGGTCTTTTCGCTCGTTTCACATGTTTAGACCATTTTTGTCGACGACCACCCGTTCTCGTCGCCCCTCCGCTATGAACGCCCCCGCTCTATTACACCTCGCATCCCGTCAAGTCACCCCGATGTCACGTCCGTGCGAGATCGTGTACACCGCCCCCGCGATGTGAACACCCAACCTCAAAGGCAAACAGCGGAGAATGATGCAATGTGGCATCGTGCGTGCTACTACGTCGTGTTCGTACGTGGGGGCAAGAATAGCGATAACGTGCATGCCTCCGGGACGCTATCTTTTGGTCAGTGTGAGCGTAGTCACAGTGTCTTTGCAAGGACCGCGGTGCTCCGAGCCTGTGAGCGTGCGCGCGTTCGCAACTCCCTCCCCCACGGCGCTCGGGCGAGTACGCTGGCGGTTGACTACGGTTCGCTGACATCGACCGACTCCCACGAGACGAGGCGTGCAAGTAGTCGTCATCGGTCGCATCGCGAGGTATTCTCGTGTACCTTGTCATGTCATGCCACGATTCCAAGTTCTTGTTTCGGGATATGCTTCCCCGGATCTCACTCCTCGTTTCTTTAGAACACGCTCGACGATCCCAGGGTAGCCGTTGCATTTTTAGACGCGGTACCGCACGGCGTGTCTAGACTCCGACTACCAAGGCACTGCAGCTAAACTTGTACGGACGAGCCGCATCTACGACCACGACATGGCGTCCAGCAGGTCCTCCAACCGGATCTAAGAGGAGCCTCAAATATAAAGCAGAGTTTCATTTGGAGGCGTGTTCCGTCCTCCCGTGGTAATGTGAGCATGAGTTTGGAATCGTAGCCTGGGAGTCCGTCCTCATTTCGCCTGAGAGCCGGTGAATAAATACCACCGCACAGGAGTGGGCCCTATTGGATGGTGATCGCCTTGGATGGGATAAGTAAATGGTACAGGAGGCACTGATCGATCTATCTGCTGTCACTCACGTTGTACCTATTCTTGGTCTGCAGAGCGTCATCCTTGGACGTATCGATGGCAGTCAAATCTATTATGCACGCACGTCGTGATATCGTCCAAGCGGAGTCGATGGAAAACCGCTTCATACCCTTTGTCCTTCTTTGACTGGACGGGATTCCTGCGAATCCGAGGCTCTGGACTGCCTCATTCTCGCGTGCGCCACTATCTAATGAGGTTCGTGATACCGTGTATTCACACGACGGGCTCGCAAGGCATATCGGAAGGTGATTCAAGGTTCCTTCATAAAACACGATATGCGTACACGTGATGAGGTAGTGATATTCCCTTGGCGAAAATTCAAGCCGGAAAACCGCAAGGACGGTCTTTTTTAGACCAGATTGTGTTCTTCTCTACTCGGCTGAAAGCGGGTACCCTGAATCCTTCAGACTCAAGTCCTCGTATATGAACGATCGAATGACCCTGATCATGAAAGGAGACAACCCCTTGGGGATAGTCATGTCAAAAGTGACAAGACAAGACGAACGAGACAGTACTTGTGAAGTATCGTTTTTGTACAGGCATGAGGTCTCCTACAATTAGATCCGATCAGAAGACAGCATCATATGGTGAAAGCGAGCTCGAAAAACGTCCTTTGAATCGTGTGGATTTTACCCACGATGGTTTCATATCGTGCTCCATCTATGAAATCCTTGTGAACGTGTGTGGAGATTCATCACGGTCGATGGGACCAGTGCTCGACATCACCGTTGTGCTTTGGGGGTACCATGCATTCCGGCCAAAAATACGCCGAAGGTCGGACGGTGGGGATGCCACGGGGTGTTGATTGATAGTGTCAAAGGCGGTGGTACCACCTCAATATTTTAAGCTCATCAGGTCCCAAGGCGCCTTCAACACGATTAAAATTATTTTAATTGACTGGATGCGGTGGACTTTTTTTTTGTGAGCAAAGTGGGGAACGGACGCTTTCCTTTTTTGCAAAGTTCACGTAAGGATGTTCCACGACGTTTTGACACTGTTCTGTGGTCAGCCACCACCAAAACGATGCCATTCATCAAGACCCAGAAACATCTCCTCCGGACGTCCGACCCCGCTCAAATCCTTCCTTTGAAAGTACCCGATACTCGACCAGCTTCCACCTCACGCCTTTCTAAGCGGTGCTTTCGGCTGCTGGTCTTCTTGTTCCTGTCTTCCTGGGCGTTCTTCTGGCTCTACACCCATAACCCCTGGGAGGACCTGCCGGCGAGCGAAGACGACGCCGCACAACACTCCTTACCCCCGCTTTACGAAAATTATCACAACTACGAGCGACAACTACCGCAGCACAACCTTTCATTGCCTTTTCCAGAAGGTCGAGATGCGAAATTTTTCTGGGTATCCAATCATGTCACCGGTGAGCGTCGCTTTTGCTTGTACATCGCCTTTGGGATAACCTCTCGTAGCATCGGGATGGGGAAACGCCATGCAGGAGCTCCTCCTCAACGCTCTCCTCTCGTATGAGACGAATCGAGCGTGAGTATCCCTGTGCCCCCCCCCAATGAGAACGAGATGATGACAACACTTTTTTCTTGCCTTCTTTCTTTAGGTTCGTCTTTGATAATTATACATGGAAGCGTGACGGCCCGGAGTTTGCAGAGTACAATGGCAAGTTGATTCCTGCCCGGATACCTCTTTCCGCGATCATTAGCGGTACGTCACTCCTGGTCTCATACCCTCCTCGGGGCCTCACACTGGGGTATTCAGGTCCTATAATTGGCTCCGCGTTTAGTCCGGGGGATCCAACGCCACGTGCCGTACACAGGGAATACTTTAAGAAAGTTTGCCCGAACCCGACCGTCTTGGATAGCGACGCAGTCGTAAGTGGGCATCTCAGATATGACAACAATGTCCCTGCATCGCGGGTGTTCGATTTGTGGGTCGACAAGCTCAACTCCATCAATGACCCATGCGTCGAGGTCAAGCTGGATTCACCTCAGCTTTTTGAAATATGGTGCGTTTTTGACCCGCTGATATCGCATTGTGATAAGTGCTGACGAACGTCCAGGATGTTCGGATCGACACGGATTCTATCAATGTGGCCTCGACTTTCCAAGTCACCGATCCTGCGGAATTTCTCATGGTCCCCGCTCGTTTTGGAATCGTTTGCTCGCAATGCACACCTCTTTGGGGCTACCACCAAGTCATTTCGATTTCTCCCGTCTTATCTGCGCCCATCATCGTCGCCTCCGACTCCAAAGGAACTCCACAATGTTGACCCTATATTGCTAGCGACAAAGACAGATCCGATTCCAGGCCTCCTCGTACTACACATTCGGAGGGGTGACTTTGCTAATCACTGCAGACACCTTGCGAATTGGTCCTCGGACTGGAACGGTTTCAACAAATTCGCCACTTTGCCCGATAAATTCCATGTTCCTCACGAAGGAGGTAACGGTCAGGCGACCGAAGCCAGTGTGCAAATGTATCTCCAGCGATGTTTCCCGACGATCGAACAAATCACGGAGAGAGTGCGTCAGGTACTTGCTGAGCTGAAGAAGACATACGGCGGAACGAAAGAGCTCAAGAGAGTCTACATCATGACAAACGGTGATAAGGCGTGGTTGAACGACCTGAAGAAGGCACTAATGCGGATAAAAGCATGGGAGTCTGTGACGAACAGCCGTGATCTGAGGCTTAGTTGGGAGGCAAAGCCAATTGCACAGGCTGTGGATATGTTGGTTGGTCAGCGCGCCGAGGTGTTTATTGGAAACGGCGTAAGTCACCTTTTCTCCATCGCAGTGCTGCGCGTCCAAATCCTGCTTACCACCGCGCGTCCCAGTTTTCGAGCCTGACTTCCAACACCGTCATGTTCCGGATGTTGCGGGAGCTCGCGCCGGAAGACACCCGATTTTTGTAGGTGGCGTCTGGGTGCTCTACTGGCCGCCCTGTCTCGTGCGGGCTTTAGCCTTCGGGGATAATGCTCTTGCTCGTACGGCGGTGTTCAGCGGTCCTCGTGGGTATTCCCTGTTGCCCAGGAGATTATCCCATCAGCTTACGCAGCGACGTTTTGGGCGTATACCCCTTAAGAAAAAAAAGGACACTTCGGTGCGTTCCAGCGTATACGTATATGCGCCAGCGTCCTCCCATATGTAACTTAGATATGCTCGTCCATGATGGACGCTATTACTTGGTTAGTGGACAGGAGATTAGTATCGTATCCTCGGCAGGTGCTCGTATATACTGTCATTTTTTTCCGGATGAGACTGCGCTAGTCTGCTTTAGTAGGCGGACCATCATGGATGAATGCACATGGTTTCCATCGTGTCCATCAGAGTGGCTCTTGAAAGCTTGCCACTTCTATCCTGCTCGATTTCGCCATTGGTTGCGTTCCCTGGACCTTTCCCTTGCGACGACGAATCCCCACGCCCAGAACTGTCCCGTCTCGTCGACCTCTGTAGATCTACATACGCCATGCTGAAACCCGGCATTTCTAGACGAACGTCGGTCGTCCTCTGGGGTCGGACATGAAAAAAAAAAAAGAACTGTCAAGACCCCATCAAGGCCATCATCTCTCATCGTCGTCCTTTCCTTGCTTTCTCTTTTTTTTTTTTTTTTTTCGCGCATCACGGTTACCCCTGAAAAACGCACGCTCGATGCGTGTCTCCTGGACTACCGCCTCCGTCTCCGACCGTCGCTCTGGTTCCGAGGGTCGTCGCCATCTCTGACGAACGACGCGTACGGCGTGCGGTAAATGGCAAATGGCAAACGGAGAAGGGAGATCGCTCGTCCCCGTCTTCCGAACTACATGCACTCGATGAACGCGCCCCGGGCCGACGAGGCGATCGTTAACTTGCAGCTCGCCTTGCCCGGCCATTTGCCCAATAATTAAATCACGACACGTACCCCTTTGGGTGTGTGTGTGTGTGTGTGTGTAGTTGGTCCCCACGCAACCAGGGCGATATTTTGAAAGATGACCGGCCGATGCGTTTCGCGCTGATAAAAAGGTCAGCTTCGAGGACATTTTTCCGATTGGAGGGACGGGGTTGGATGTTTTTTTTTTTTTTTTTTTTTTGACAACGGACGTGCCCGTACTGTACGTCTATACATGGCGCTCTCTTCGTGAAGGTGAATTCAACATTGTCTTACTAAAGATGGTAACGAACCAACATATGTTTTCTTTTTTTCCCCTTACAGGCTTGTCACCCGGATCAGATGGTTGCAACACTGTGAAGGTCGCGAAAGATGTTAATTTGGAAAGGTTCAACTTAAATTGTCCTCTGCGGCGCCCCCCGCCCGCACGATAATCCGTAGCGGGACCGAGCTATTCAAAGAAGCCTCTCCATCAGTGTATTAAATAACACAATCACAGGTATTGACATGTCCGACGGACGCTCTTTCGTTCCCGTTGGCTGCCCTCGGACTCTTAGAATGTTGGACATGTCATGGGGCTCGTCCAGTGGGTATTCGTGACTAGGTACACCAAGTCACTTTCCGATCTCGGGCCCCTGGTTCTCGCATCCGGTAGTGCTTTCCCCACCCAGAGCCATGGCCCCGGGACGAGCACAGAGACAGCACAAAGCGGGCTTCTTTTCCTCCAGAGCCAGTCATCCATCGTTTCTTAATTTGATTCCGTCAGCCCAATGACAAGGATTTGGCTACAACTGAGCTGCTGATCAACTCCGTGAGAGACGTACGTGAGTATCATTGACCGCTTTTTTGCGGGGATCTCGATACCGCACAAGATCCGTACGTGTTCTCGAGCGCTAGGCTGGCCGCGTGTGTTCCTAATATGATAGAAGGCATTCTCGCAAGGGACGCGGGGGAGGCAATCGTGGGGTGGGAATGAACTCTATGTGATGAGCTATTCTGTGTGCATGATGGACAAGTACGTCTTGACCGATAAGTATTCTTGGCCTTTGGATAAATGTTGATTACCCTTTCGTTGGAGTGAACGTGTGTTGCAAGGTTCAAAAACATACGGCATTCGGAGGTGTGTCAATCGAGTCGTGGATGTGATTCCATGGATGTACCTGACCTATAGGTTCCTATGGGAGCCCACATACGCCGGGTGCTCGTGTGGATTTGACCATATCCACCCAGGCTTTCCACGAGTGCACTTCCCTAGCATACACAATGCTCAACATCGGATTAATTGACGGCGATATGAATGACGTTGACGGGGGCGTGACATTGCGGGTATACACGTTTCCATCCGTGAGGCCCCAATCGATCACAGCGGCTAACACCACTGCCAAGAGCCAAGTAACTTTTCGTTTTTCCAATGCATAACGTGTGTGACCATCCACAAAAGCCTCGGACTTTGTCTTTCATTATAGTCTGGCCGCCGGATTACTTTCGTCAGACCGCCACTGGATGGTGCACGACATTCCCAGACGGGCCAGGGCCATGAAAAAGGCATGAACAGTGGCGTGTGGGATTGTTAGAACAAGGAAATGTCCAATGGAGAAACCCACTGGAAATAGCATAGCAAAGTTGTCAGTACTTGTGGTGTGAAGAAAAGGCGAGAGAGACGAGGAATTGCAGCGATTCTACGGTCGTATACTTTGAGACTCCGCTCGAATGTTGCACCGTCCGTAATACTTTTTGTCATTCACCGGCAGTCGCAGCTTCATACGAATCTATCCTACTGCACTCTCCCTCGTGACCCGGCCATGTCGCGCAGGTGGTGCTTACGATTCCAGCTGACATTAATTTCCGGGCATCGTGCAAAGCTGAACACCATGATTGGTAAGGGTATTAGCAAGAGGTACACGTTGGACCGAAACGATTTGTAGCATATCTCGCGATGCAAGTCGTTCTGTGGAGCACCATGAGTAGTGAGTCGAGTTTTTGGACTGGGAGGTAACCTAGGTCAGGTCGAAAATATCTGCTTGTGAGGACCAAAGGCCAAGAAACTTTAGAAAGCCTTTGACTCACATCCGATCCGAACCGTCATCGCATTAGCAATTTCGTGTGAACGCGTGAGTGCGCCATCACTATCAAAGGTAAATCCCTTGGTCGAGTCTCTCTAATCATCCTCGTAAACCTCGACAGATATCGGTCCTATGATATCCGATGCTGGTTATAAAAACTAGGAATGTTCACCTGTTGAGCATCGTGACAACATTTCCCTCCTCATCAGCAGCGTAAACATCCGAGCCAACCTCGTGCACAGCCCTAATCTGCTCCACACATCAACCCCTTTTACTCGATCAGCTTCTTCAATAACTACAATCATGAATTCAGGCAAGGGCCTTCAAACCATCCCGCGCCGCAGCAACGAGCGGGGTCATGCAGACCACGGCTGGTTGAAGACCTTTCATTCGTTCGCTTTCGCCAGGTTCGTGCATGCATGTCATCCTTGTACCGCCTCTAAACCGAGCATCAAACCTTAGCTATAGTGACCCTCGTCACGAGTCCTTCAGTTCCCTTCGTGTCCTCAACGAGGACCGCGTCGCCGCCAACACAGGGTTTGGCACACACAGTCACCAGCATTATGAAATATTCTCCTATATCATCGACGGTAGCCTCGAGCAGTAAGCACATGTCGCACGTCTACCACGTAACAAATCATTGATCCTCTCCGATAGCCAAGACTCCATGGACAACACGGAGGTCCTCTCCCGTGGTGCACTCCAGATGACGTCTACCGGAACAGGAATCTCGCATTCTGAAAAGGCGCACGGAGGGAAAGAAGTTCATTTCTGCCAGATATGGGCGTCCCCTCGTCCCGGGCAAGGTAGAGGCAAGCCCACCTATTTCACGAGGTGTGTCCATATCCGACTCTCCTCTTTCAGGACAAGTCCAATCCTGATTTCTCGCATGTAGACACTTCACGGACGAAGAGAAGAAGAACCGTTTCGTCCTTGTTGTCGCCCCCGATAATTCTGCAGGAGTCTCTATTCGCAGAGAAGACAGTGGGCCTGCGCCGATCCGTTCGGAACTTCGTATGTACGCCTCACTGATCGACCCAGGCGTCTCGCTTGTCCATGCACCAGTCGGAAGCAGCGAGACGAAGAAAGGATATGTTCATGTGATTCAAAAATCCGGATACAATCCAGGGCCAGCGAGTGGGGTTACTTTGAGGATCGGCGCACAGGCTGGCGGACCGCAGGTTGAATTACGGGAAGGAGACGGAGCGTATCTGCAGTATGAACCAGGCGCAGAGCTTCGACTCGAAAATGGTGGCCAAGGAATTGCGGAGGTCCTCCTCTTTGATCTGGAGTAAACGGTTCGAGAAACAGCGTCAGTTCAACAGAGTCATGGCTACTTGCGGCAGTAACATCACGCTTTTCGCACTCTCATATTCGTATGTGTATCGCAGATATGATCATCTTTTCATTCTAGCATTGAAATGTCAGGGTTTAATTCTTTGCATCATTTGACTCCGCGTGCAACGGGAGGGCTTGCCGGCAAAGTACCCCCGATGTCCATGGATCTAACGTACGAAAGGTCCAGCTCAATGTTGTAGTCACACGATAAGTAATAACTTACCTTGCGCCTGATGGCACCGAATAAAGTCTTTTGGGATGTACAATTCGATTCCCTCGCCATGATCGAGCTCGAATGCCTGGGAAAGCATAGCCAAGTACGCTCGGTGCAGCCTCGTTGGTTTGCAAGTTTCCTATCGCGCAACGATGAAGTGTAGGAAGCGAGACGTGCTTATCATCAGATGGCGGCGTGGCCGGCATGCCAATGGAATGGACACATACTTTTCGCGTGCAAACCGAAGCATGAGCTTTGCACGACGCCTTTGAATATATCAACCCAGTCTGTAGGGAATTACCCACGGTGCGTAGCTCTCCCGTAAACAGAAGGCACAGCGGGAGACATGTACAGCGATGAAACGAAGCGGCGTCAATCCATTGTCCCGCGATGTCGCGAGGTTGGATTTCCTACTGTGTGTTATAAGTGAAGATCGCCATAAAGGGCCATCTTCTCGAGTGGTCATAGATATACCCTCGGCACCTTGACATCGCAAGTAATCCATCGAAAAATTGTCGTTTTGGGACTCGTCGAACAAGTCTTCCGCAAACGTGAGAGCCCAACCGTTCGCCCATCTTTTCATGAACGTGCAAGTCATCCAAGGAAATAGGCCACTATCGAGGTACTTTCCCTGATTGGAAGTCCACCGGCATCACTGATCCTGACGAGATAAGAAGAATGCTGATATACCCGGGACAGCTTTGCTCGATAGTAGGATCTGTATCGGCATGGAATAGATAATGGAAAGGCAGCGGCGAAGGCGAACAAATAAAAGAACGGAGGTATCTCACACAATCAGTGAGGCTCTGAATTGGAGACATAGGGAGTGTGATAGTGCCGCGGAGATGGAGATCGCGTCTGGTAGGGTTGGTCCTACCCGGGTACACATCTCATATGCGCTATACCGAATTGTGGATCCATAAAGACGCCGATTCGGAAAAAACGGCAACATTGTCGCAAAAGGTTAGAAATTTTGATCAGCGTTCACAATGTACCCAAAATCGCATTCGGAAGACGAACTGCATGGATGGAGGAATAGAAGGTACCTTGGAGACCAGGAATCTCCGCAGTGTCCGCATTTGTGGCATTCCGTTGTGTCAAGACATTCAAGATACGCACACACACAGGTGTTCCTCCTCGATTGGATGTCCCGCATCGACATCGTTCACCGCTACGATATTGCCGCACTGGTCATTGGCGTATAACCAATCATCGCAGGCGCATTTGGAAGTGGAAACGCTCGAAGGCGTTGCGCGGTAAAGCTTTAGTAAATGCGTCGGCGATGTTGTGCTGCCAGTGCGGAGCATGATCGCCTAAGGAAAGGTGCAGACTCAGATCCGCACAATCCAAGCGTGCCGTTAAGTCTGCCCGGGAGCAACAGCTCTGCATCCAAGCAGAAGGGGGTGGAATTTCCATTCGTGGGGTATGGATGCAATGGTAATCATAAGGTTTGCGTTTGATAGTAATGCATATGGATCATACATTACTCCGTGGAGATTGATGGAAACCGAACAGTCGGAAATGGCTAAAACACACAAGTGAACTCACGGTGCGTCAGGGTTGTTGAGAATGGGCCCTTTTGCTGATGAGTCACGGAAGGGCTAGGATAAAATGTGGTGCCGCGGGTGACGGCAAAGGTATATATGGCGCAGCAAATACTGAGATAGGGATATGATCACGGGCCTGGTCTGGTCAAACCTCAGGCCAAGCCCTTATCGTGGACTTGGGCTTGGACCCACCTAAAGGGTAGACATAAAGTCGCAAGACGACGGGGAATAATTGAAAAGGGGGTGAGGTAGATCCAAAAAGGCTTATCGCCACCAGCGATGCAGACGACCTGCATTCAGATTGTCGCGGACGAATCAAATCGCGACCTAGAAAAGTCAGTAGAACCTGCGCGCAGAGATGGACTTATCAAGTCATATGTTCGTGTCAAGGCTGTGCTGGGCGGATTGGAGCGATCGGACACGTCGTTAATGAAGTAGACGTTGGGGGAGTGTTTTTGAGGAGCGAAGCGCAAGCAGGGTGACGGTAAGCACTGGAGTCATGTGGTTTCGTAGTACTTTCTATTTGAAGTATTCTACTCGTACTACACTGATAGGGTAGGGCTTCGGGGCCAGAGGCCCGATACATGGCTACCAGCGGAATTAAAATGCTATTATGGTTTTGTTGATATAACCCATGATAACTCTGACTGTGTGATCATAGTCCACAACAATCAGCTATCGATTTACGGACCAGCTCGATGCCAAAGTTCGAGCCCTTTGAGGGGCAAGCAGTGATGATTGGCGGTAGACACGTTGGTGCAGCTTGAAATATGGCTTTCCTCATCTGATCTATCTGTTCCCGACCTGAGTCCCCAAGTTGGTCAGCCTTCGTAATTATTGCTTGCAGCGTGAATTTTGTTCCGCCAGATTGTTGAACTTGAGTATCCAATTCAGCTAGCATGGCGGCATCGGTGGGTCTTAAGCCATGAGGGGCGGAAAACAATATGTATATCCGTCGTAACCTGGAGTATTGCTGAGTAAATGAAAGGTGTAAATATTGTCAATGCACCACTTACTCCTCGCGGTTTGTAACGTAGTGATTGAACACAGCACCCCATTCCGAGCGGCCTCGTGAACCGTATCCAGGGGAGTCGACAACAACCAGCTTACCGGGGTAGGGACCAACTCTGAAGAAGTTCAAAGCTTGGGTGCGACCCTGCAATCACTTTGAACTACGGTACAAAAGCAAAAAAGAATTACTAACAGCTTTCTTGCTCGTAAAAAGCAGATCCTTGCGCCAGAGAACTGCATTGAGCAACGATGATTTTCCTACGTTCGCTCTGCCTGGCAGTAGTTTGCGTATCAGGTATGAATTCTAGATTGCGCCTACTTACCGGTCACAATGACCTTTTGGGGTACAAGGTAAGAACATCGTATAGCAAGCGTCTCAACTCACCTCTGGTAGTCGATTGAATCGCAGAAACGAGTTTACGTCCGTTACAGAGGCAAGAAACTCGGCAGAACCCGAGGCTTGCAATATCGTCTTTGAGTTCGTGGAGCCTTTCCTCGACGATAAACAAGGGTGGTTGTTTACACACGAGGTCACTCGGTTCGCACAACGACGGGACAACCACCACCACATAGAGTTGAAGTTGACATTTTGGTGTTCCTCATACTACGAACTTGACGTAGGCGTGGACTGTTTGGCTTTGTTGATTTTCAAAGCCTTTGCCAAATACGTGTAAACTCGTCCAAAACAAGGTTTGGACCAGACTGATCGCAAGCTTTTGTTATATTTCTACCCCTAGGATGGACCCGCTGGCTGGTATGGATGAATCGACTACGGATGATGATAACGCGTCACAGACAACAGAAGACGACCCTCAAGTCCCCGATAACCCCCATCCTGTCCCAGTCCCACCCCCACCAGTACCGCTAGCGCAACCGCCGCCTACTCAGGTCGTTCAACCTTCTTCTACCCATCGTGAACGACCAAATTACCAACTTAGACACACTCTTCGAGGACACACTCAGTCTATTTCAGCTGTCAAGTTCAGCCCTGATGGGACCCTTGTCGCATCTTGCGGTATGCTTCCTTGGTCGCCCATTTCTTCCCGCCTTTGATGGGATTTACATATAGCCGCCGATAACTTGATCAAAATATGGTCCCCGTTCACCGGTGAACTGATACGGAACCTAAACGGTCACACCAAGGGGCTTTCAGACATTGCATGGTCCACCGATGGCGTATACCTGGCGTCTGCATCAGACGACACGACCATACGGATATGGAACGTAGACACCGTGCGTCTATCCTCACACAGATACACCTGTCTCTTGAAAGGAAACACGGTGCAAGCCAGGGCCTAACCACGAAACACCTGCGTGGCCACTCGAGCTTCGTGTTTTGCGTGAATTATAGCGTCGCGTCAGATCTGCTGGTATCTGGAGGCTGCGATGGTGACGTTCGGATCTGGAACGTTGCGAGAGGTCTGCGTATAAGAACGTTCTCGCCTGTAGCTACTCATTCTTTTTGTCCCCTTCAGGGAAGTGTACAAAGACGTTGAATGGCCACATGGACTATGTTACCGCCGTGCATTTCAACCGAGACGCAACTCTCGTCGTCTCCTGTGCGCTCGATGGATTGATGTGAGTCGGGCTCCATGCGGTCCATCCACACGATCGCTCAACTTGGTTCGCAGTCGGATCTGGAGCACCACCACAGGACAGTGTCTAAAGACACTGACCGAGGGAAATAACGCAGTGTGGTAACTACATTCACCCTCCCCTCGTTCTCTCGAAAAGTGAATCTCACTCGACTCGTACCAGTCAGCACGTGCAGTTCTCACCCAATTCGAAATATATCTTGTCGACCGCGCACGACAGTGCGATTCGCCTCTGGGATTACCACAGTTCCCGATGTTTGAAAACATACATGGGCCACAAGAACGAGAAGTACTGCATCGCAGCCTGCTTCAGTGTCACGGGCGGAAAATGGATCGTGTCCGGTAGCGAAGACAACAAGGTGTATATCTGGGACCTGCAGAGTCGCGAAATTGCACAAACGTTGGAAGCCCATTCCGGTGTGTAAATCGTCTAGGTATCGTTTTAGTCGTGCTCACGAGTGTTCTCAGGCGTCGTTGTCGCTGTGGCTGTAAGATATCCTCCATATTAACAGAAGTAATCTGAACGATGTTGTCCGCAGACTCATCCTGAACAAAACATGATAGCATCCGGTTCAATCGAGCCTGACCTTGCAATTCGAATATGGTCAGATCGAGGGCCTGTTTGAAATATTCTCATGTGAAGTTATCTAGTTCCCTGATGCATTCTGTATCAATATATCTTGTTTGCCGTCTTCTAAACTCCCGTGCTGTGCAGTCGACACAAATGTAGAAAAGCATGTAGTAAAAGTACACAGAAAGAAACGCTTTGTAAAGGTGCGTTTGGACGTCCTTCACACAGGCTTCGCGTTGACAAGATCTTGGTCCAAAACGTAGTTATTAGAACGAGGCACAGTTTAGTACGAGCTAAAGATGCTCACCCTTCGCGACCTTCTGGTCTGCATCCGTGAGTCCGGACTCATGGGCTTCCAGGAAAGCGTCGACTTCGTCCATGACTTGGTCGTCGTCTTCTCCATGGACCATGTCCAAGTCACTATCGTCATCATCTCCTGCATCATCAATCGCAAACGGTGTCCTTTCCATGAACGCCGCGCTGACTGCCTTCACGTGTGGTAGGGGAGAGAAAATGGACGACATTGCCGACCCAGGGCCGCCATCCTGCGCAGCCATGGCATTGATAGTGAGAGTCGACGAGGAGCCCTGGGATGCCGATAGGGTGTCCGAGCTATTGGACCCAAAGGTCGACTTGGACGCAGGTGAGATCAGTGACTCGCGTGCCTTGGGTTCTTCCAACTTCTTGTAACGCCCGATCCTGGGCCGGTAGACGACCTGGTGTTTGCCGATCGTCTTCCCGAGCTCGTCGCTGAGTTTGTGGAATATCTTCCTATTATCCTCTGTTGCAATGTTCGACCATAGGTCTTCCAAGAAGCCTCCACCCGAAGTGGGCAGCTCCAGGTCCGTGACAAACTCCAGCTTGAATGATGCTGTCAAGTCAGTCTCAAAGAATGATTCCAATATTTCGTCGGCCAAGACGACCATTCGGAAACTGTTCGAATTACAGTCAGCAAGGTCATTTGGGCTCACTGCTCCATGCCGTACGTTGCAAGATTAAGGTATGGTTGATTGTGGCCTATTTGCTGGGGCTCAGTTTTCCCAGTCTCGCTATTCATTTCTTGTGGTAAGAGGGTATCGCCGTATTCAAAGGCGTTCGTCATGAAGCGACTAACTGCTCCCAGATAGGCATCGCCAATTTCATGGCGGAAAATGAACTACAGGTGTTCCGTTAGATGATTACACAACACTTCGTCATACTCACCAAGAAAGATTCGGACAATGTCAGTACTTCGTCCTTCGTCAAATATCCATCCTTGTTCTTGTCATGCAAATTAAAGAACCATTCTATGTTATCCATCAGATCGTTAAACATTACGCCGTCCAACCCAGAAACTAGGTCCTAATGCCAAAGTAAGCGCCCAAACGATGCCATTTCATCCTCGGAACCCACCTGGAATGATAAAGACCCATTACAAGAAGTATCCCAGAAGTAGAAAAGCCTGTCAATAAGTTCATGCTCTGCGACCTCACTATCGATGCGTTGCTAGTCCGATATAAGGAATGAACCAGGAAATACCAAGGTGAGAGGTCTACACACCTGGAAACCATTGACCACAATTTTTTCGTCCCGCGCCCAGGTCAAGACCTCACTCAAGAACACCCTGAATGTCTTTAGTCCGATTCTTGTCTCGGGTCTTTCTTGCGTGCTATCGGGGTTGATAAGCAGTGAAGGCGGCGGTGCGACGGCCGGTGGGGGTGGCTCTACACACATCGCTTTGTACAGCGCATCGTAGATGAAACCCGCTTGCTCCTTTGTAAACCTTTCAAGCGTCTTGAGACTCCGAACAGCAGACCGTTTCGAGAAGGTCTCGATGTTATTGACGATTTCATTGCGGTATTTGCGGCGCTCAGAGAGAATCGTCTCGTCTGTGATTACTGCGAACTCGCGGAAGGATACTAGAAGAAGTTCTTGGAAACGTGTGATGGCACGTGCCCTTGGGTCTGATGAATTTGGGTGTGCCGACTCTCCGAGAGACGCAAAGTACTCTCTCATCAAGCTGCAAAGGATTATAGGTACTGCGCCTCATGCGAAGCGTGACAGGCTTACTTCAAGAACCCTCCATCATCCTGAATTTGCAGCAACTTTTCCCCGTTGATCTTGAGGATCGCTAGGAAGTGGAAGGAAGATTAGAGATGTCTGAACCGGGATAAAACATACTGACCGAGTCTGTAGAAGGGTCAGTAAAAGGTTCCATCACAGGCATCGGAAGAAATCGTACCCAACTTGAAACAGCACTTTTGGGCCCATGCAAAAGAAACAGTCCACTATCCGAAAGGCGAATACCATCGGCATGCTGTTGATGTACCTTGTGGAGAAGAATGAGTTGATGAACTGAGACAAATATATGCCAGGGATTATACCGACAGACTCAAGAACCATGGCAAGGATGCTACCGACAGCTGCACGTCAACGGCCGAAAAGTGATCGTGTATCATAGGAAGACATCGCGCAACCAATGACTCAAAGACTCTCTGATCGAGGAGCGTTCCATGCATAGTTGGACTAGCAGACTAATCAGATCCAGTTGAGATGTATCTGGTTGCAGACACACCTGTAGTATCCGGGTAAAAGACGATCACACAGAACTTCAAGGACCCAGAAAGCCTGTTCTTCTGACATGTAACTGGAATTCGGTCATCAGTCAAGAGGGAAAATGTAGATCACGGTACACACATGAGAATCGCTGCGGCAAGGATGTTCATTGCCTAGAAAAAACGCATATTGCAAGAGGCTCCAGGACCAATGTCATGACTTACCTGACAGTACCCTACTTCGGGGTTCTGCAACGAATAAGCCTGCAAGACGCGACGAAGAGCACTGATTCCCTCCTCCGTTTGGTACCCAGCATACTCAGGCAGACTACGGTGTAGATCTTTCTCAATATCTTCAAAGCACGTGCTCTGCTTGCCCTTGGTATCCTCGGCCAGCTGTTCATATAAACCCGGATTCATATACCGTAAGTAGAGTGAGCCAGATAGGGTTTCCCAGATCTCGCCACGGAGTCGATTGGGTAAGCCGACTTGTACGAGACGCGTGCATTGGGGATATCTCAATAGAGTTAGGTTCCGACCATGTGCTGTCCCAGGTGTCATGATCAAAACGAAACCGGAGCAAAACACTTACTCCGTAGGTAGGCGGTCCAAAGCTTGATTTTCGAGGCTTCTCGTAATCTAAACGTGTTCAGGGGGTGAATCACACCGCGTGAAAGCGAAAGCTCACTTCTTCGGATCACCCGGAAACCTGAACTTCAGACCGAGACCTCCGTGGAAGTCAGCCTCTGGAGGTGGAGTTCCTTCCTTGGTCTCTGCGATCAAACTGCCATCTTCTCGCTCGTGATCGGCCACGGAAGACGTCGTGGATATAAGGGCTTCGGAATAACAAGTCTTTACGAATCCCTTCACGGCTTTCATCTGACCCCGTTGAAGCTCTGTTTTCAACGCTTCGCGCAAGAAAGCACAGAACGCATCCGCTGTTGGCCGCAGAGAAGTTAGTTGGACGATCTGCCAAGGGACGTCAGATTATTGCGCGAATATCGACGACGACTCACGATCTTCATGCCGTGCCAAGTTGATAAACTAAGCGCATAGACACCAGCCCGAGCATTGAGTCGTTCCACGCGTCGTACGGTCGACAGAGGTAGGGTGAACCGAACTGACTTGCGGTCTAGCGAGGTGAACGCTAGGTATGGCGGGATGAGATGCAGTTTGCCTGCCTAGACGCGCAATGTTCGTTCACTTGCTCAAGAGAAAGGGGATGGTCGCAAGCAAACTCACATATGAATCCTCGACATCCCGTTCGCCAAAACTAAGCACTGCATTGATATCCATCCTCTCAGCCTCTGGGGTGCTCTGCTTGTCGCCATCTGTGGAAGGCGATGTAACTGGCACTTCAGGTATTGAGAAGAAGAGATGGAGTAACTGCTCCTTCGTGGGCTCCTTGAAATTCCGCAGTTGGGTTGATATCGTGGACATGATGAGTCCAGGTCTAAATGTAGCTTCAACCCGTGAGCTCTCTCTCCCAGTGAGTATGGAGCGACTGTAGACGTCGAGACTTTATGAACCACTAGTTAGTTGTAAGCCCGTTTCAACGGATTACGATGTAGACCGGTAAACGCTGAGCGCTGAGTGGTGAAGTTCGAGCTCAGAAGTGTTGCTAGTTGAGGGGCAACGCCCTTCCAAACGAGGCAAATTACTTCTTCAGGGTCACTGAACACCTCCTCTAGATCTGGCAGGCAACCCGAGCGACAAGTTCTAACATTGTCCGAAGCGTTTCGCGATGGGACGCATTACATAGATACTAAGCACAACTACCTCACTAGAACCCTTGCGAGTCCATCTCGTCTTTCCTCCCAAGCAGGTGTCATGTCTCGCAACTTTCCTCACCAAAAGCGATTACTCTCTGGCTGTAGACCGTCCACGGTGCGAAGCATGACTATATTCGATGAAAGACTAGACCACTGTTGCGACCTCCTAGTCAAACCTCAGCTGCGCCAAATAAATTCAGGTCAACTCACCGCGTTTCCTATGAAAGCTTGCGCTCTCTGCGCCACTAGCATATCGAGCGCTTGAGCAACGAATTTCTGCTCCCAGGTCAGGCTCAGATCTCGATTGCTTCCGATATGTTGCCACCCTCCAAGATCATGCAGAGCCACCTTGAGGTTCGCAACCCATGAATCATAACCATTTGTCATGATATAGAGATATTCAAGGGGTTCCCGCGACTCCTCCCGTACTGTCTTGACCTTCTTGACGATCTGCTCAAGACTGGGATAGCAATGGTCCATATAGGCTTTGTAATTCGCTGGCGAAAGTCGAGGATCAGAGTGAACCTTATCGTACTTGTCAGGCAGTTCGGGAAAGGAGTTGAACGCATTCCAGTCCGAGTTCCGGTTGGCAAGATATCTACAGTGTGCAGTGAAGTCGCCTCTTCGTACATGGATTACGAGTAGGCCAGCCATAGCCTGGTTAACCCTAGAATCCTGGCCTTCTGGCCAGTACAAGGCAGGCGGGAAAACAACTCCACGATTTACTTCGAAAGCATCTATAATCAAGGGTGACCACCCCCAACGGGACAAAACGGGTAAATTGGACATGTATGGCCAAATGCTCAGAAGGCGTTCTTTCTGAGCGTATACCCTGCAAGACCTAGTCACATCTCTGTCAAGATATGTTGCTGGGAACGTACTTGTAATTGAATATCTGTTTATCCACGGATGTTTCTTCGAACTGCAGACAAGGGTCCTCGATTGACGTAATCTTCTCCACCCACTTGTCGATGATAAATTTGACCGTGTCTGAATCGTTCCACCCAGTAACATCAGACAATCGCAAGATGGTTGGGTTTGGGCAAACTCTGTGGAAGAAATCCTTGTATACAGCTTGAGGAGTGTTGTCGCCTGGAGGCAGCGCCCCACCGGCAAGCGGTCCTTTTTTTCGATCGTACTCAACGCTTATGGCACCCAAGAAAAAAGTGTTCTTTACCGTCGATAAGTGCACTCAGTGGGATGCGAGATGGAATGAGTTTTCCGTCCAAGTGTGAGTATGGTGTGCCGTCAACGGCCCAGGTATTGTCATCAAAGACGAAGCTAGGACTGGTGTCAGAAACAGATTCCCTCAGGTTCCGCAGCAACTGACGAGCGATTGGTCGCGTATGCGAGGACATAGCTTAAGATGTAATCTTGCATTATATTTCCCCATCCTACTCCTACATTGACGATCAGCGAGATTTGCGGCGGAGCGTATCAGTTAGCATAGCTTACTAGCCGGATGATTTGGGGACCATAGGTACTTGACGTCTGAATGCTCATAGGATTGGTAATGTGGTAGCTCCAGTTCCAGTTCGCGGTGATGTGGGTATAGTGGAGGATAGCGACCATAGACAAGTAAGGAATAGACGAGGCTGCGATTGAATGGAAAGGCCACGAGAATTAAAATTGCCGTTGCAAGGGGGAGCGCGATTCGCGAGCAGAGTCGAGAATAAGGAAAATAAAAATTTGACATTCGCGGACGTCGCAAGATGGCGAGGAGACACGTGCAGAGCCGTGAGTTTACTCACAAAAGGAGGGAAAAAAGGATCCTCTGGAGTCAATGTTGTCCTTCAGCTTGAGTGGTCTTAACTGGGAAAGGTCTTGGGATGGGAAAGGTACATTCAACGGCTTGTAAGTTTTTCGAGATAAGTATCTTGTAAGTACTTGGACATTTCCCACTGCTGCGGCAGCGGTGCGGTTACTAACTAGCCTCGCACCGATCATATGTTACCTATAGCGACCACATCATATCTGCATAGCCGACGTCACTGTCAACCAGCCGTATTCTATTGTAGCCGTCCAGGTCACAGACGCATCCTGCTTCACACTTCTATGCAAACTTGGGGGAAACATGCATGCGGATCCAGGTGGGTTCAAATTTCAGGTCACCAAGTTCTCAATGGTTTTTGTTAAGTTGTTCTCTCTCTCTCTTTCTTTTTGAAACATGGAGCTACTCGCGAGAACAATCTTGAAATGAGCCTTGAACGCTTGGATAGTCTGGAATTACTTCGAGAATTGCACTCTGCCTGAAATACTTCAAACCAGCGTTCAGACCGACCCCATGCCGGAGTAAGCACTGGCCACTATCGGGAGGTCAAATTCATCAGCATTAGTGCTCTATAGTGTAACAGCCCTGTACAACAACTAATGTCGTACAGTGATTGCAGTAATCCACATATGTAAATCCAAGATCCCACAGATAAGCCCAAGCATGTAGTGGTCGCACTAATTTTGAGTCGTAGGTCGCTGAACATTAGTCCGTCTACGCGAGCCCGTTACGACGTTTGTCACCAGAACCTGTTGGTGTCCGGTTCGAAGCCTTGTGCCATACGTAGCATAACCACGTTGGACGTCAGACTAGACCACTTATTATGTCTGATTTAGTACAAGAGTTGACGGTGCGAAACCACTGAGCAGACCGCTTACCCCATTCCCTATCAACACCTGAGCTCGCTGTGCGACATACATGTCCAGAGCCTGCGCAACAAACTTCTGTTCCCAGGTAACCTCCAGGTCCCGGCTGCTCCTGATTTGATCCCATCCCATGTCATTTCCAAGCGCGGATTTAAGCTCCTCGACCCACGATGTTTCCCCGTTCGTCATGATGTACAGATGTCGAAGAGGGTTTGTGGCTTCCATGCGGACTTGTCTGACCTTCTCGACAATCTGTTCTATCGATGGGTAACATCGCTTGAGGTAGAGCTTCATGTTTTTCTCGGACGTTTCTCCCCAACCACCGTCAGTTGGTGGATCAAACTTGTCGTGAAATTCAGGGAATGAGTTGAACGCGTTCCAATCCGAATTCCACTTTGCGAGATGCACACAGTGATCTTTGAAGTCCCCTCGACGAACGTGAATCGCAAGGAGCCCCGGGATAGGGACAGCCGTGTTTTCCTCTCGGGGATCGAACAATCCCCCACCCAAAAGCGTTGTGTTCGTCGGTTCGAAAAATCGGCGGTTTTTCCTGTAAGCGTCATGGATGAGTGGTGACCATCCCCAGTGTGTAGAGACAGGCGATCTCCGCAAGTAGGGCCAAATGCTCAACAACCGCTTCTTATTACCAAATATCCTGTTTGGAGGTCCAGAGGATATGCAGACGTTAGAAGGTTGTAAGATGTTGATGGATCGCAACTACGTACCAAAATTCAAAAATCACGGGGCTAATAGGGTCTAGCATGAGGCATGGGTCCTCGATCGAGTTGATTGCATCTACCCATTTTTCAAATACATATGCAGCTGAGACATTGTCGCTAAAACGCATATCATCGGTATTGATATCCGTCGTTTGCAGGACTGTCGGATTTGGACAGACTTTATGGAAGAATTCTTTGGAGACTGAGAGAGGAGCATCATCGCCAGGTGGCCATGGACCACCGACCATCGGACCTGTTGACAACACTGAGTTTGCGCAGCCGAGTTGGTGATGATGCTTACCACCCAGGAGAGCGGAGAGAGGAACGCGCGAGGGAATTAGCTTGCCGTTATATACCGAATAATGTGAAGCATTCGGCCTCCAAACGTAGTCATCAAACACATAACTGATGTCATGCCACAATGGATTAGGCCGTCGAAAGTTAATGGAGGGATGGAAGACATAACGGCGTAAGATACTCACGATCGATTGGTGGCATAGGCGAGCAAACCTGTCATGACAAAATCTTGCATGACGTTCCCCCAACCCGAACCTAGAAAAGGATGATGAGTGGGCACGACGCTCGTGTAATGTTCCATCCTTGGACTTCTTACTCTGGGCATGGTTTGCAGAAAAGAAGTATTTGACATTCTTGCGCTCGTAGTCTTTGTAATGCGGTAAGGATTGTTCTTTTGCTCTCACGTCCTCATACAGTGGAGGAAGTCGTGACGCAAAATATGCTTGCAGAAAGCCGGGGAAGTGTATGTAGACAAGCAATCCAATAGAAGATAATAGCACAATCCCCAGTAATTTGAATCCTCGTCTGGTCAACCCGTAGGACGCCATTGAGGGTGGGGGAGGGGGAGTTCGGGAGAACGTTAAGGGAAGGCTGTCAGATTGTCTGCGCTTTATGCTAAAGGCAAGGGTTGATTGAACGCGATTGGCACTGCCGGCAAACAATAACTAGTCGCCGGAGTGATGGCGGAACGGAGGGAGAATTAACAGGATCTCGACCTGTAGAAGAGGGTCAAGCCGCAAGGTGTAGAAGTCCTCATGGGCAAAGGCCCTGAACTTATCGCTAATATACCAGGGCAGACGATGCGTGGAAGACACGAGGAAGAGATCTCGGGCGCAGCACCGAGTGGCGGACTTACCTCCTGCCCTACATATCCAATATCAAAGAGGAGTATTCAGTGCCTAAAATTGGGCCTTCCGCTATGCTGTTGCCTAAGTACCAGAATCAACACATCACAGTGAGAGCTGCGCATTCAGAACTGTACACTCCTATGACACGCGTGAAATTCTCCCCAATGGAGTGTGAGGGAACAGCTTGAGAACAATGCTTGAAGAATGGCAGTACAACATGTTTGCCACATCCAGCCTCCGCGACCCGGACGAGATGGTGACTAAGCCCATAGCGGACATTCTGCCGCCGCAGCACCACCAACAACACACAACTCTATAAGAGCTATGGCAGTGTCTGGACTTCTGTATAGCACGATGAATTTCCCAAACGAAATTATACCTCCGTCACAGACTGTAGGAGAATTGAGAGACGGGCAACCTGAGGGAGCAATGAACAGTACTTACTTACGCGTGCAAAGGCGGGGATCAAGAATAAATTAATGACAGCTGAAATCGCTGTGTCACAGGTGTCGATGCCTCCCGCTGTCGTAAGATCTCGTTGGCTTGTGTGACTTAACGTGACCTCCTGTGACATTTCTGTGACTAACGAACCACCGTGACTGATGAACATGGAAATTCTGACTCTTATCTATCATAGTATACCGTAGGCGGTGTTCACGTTGGAACCTCGTCATATTTCAATGTTCCCGTTAGAATATAAACCAACCGAACAATTGCCTTCCCTCTTAATATATTTATACTTGGTAATGTCACTCAGGTAAAACTATTAGTCTAAGGCGCGTTTGCATGCATAGTGTCTCCGCAGAAGTCACTCGGCTTATGTAAGCAAAAGTTGAGCAGCCAAAGATAGCGGCCAAACAGATTTTTGAAGCATCACAGCATCAATGTGATTCCACACAGCGTAAACGAGGAGAACAAATTGAGAAAGTAATCGATTTCCTCACAATACATACAAAAATCAGTCAGAGTATCCACAGAGGAAATGTGCACATATTTTTGCAGTGGAAATGTTTCGACACAGATCACGTGATTTCACGTGACTTGAGTAACCGCCCGTTAATAACCCTCCCAATGGGGCCCTTAGTTATAATATCAACACACTGTTGAGTCTCTGCCTGTACCCTAATTTCCCAGCGCGGGGGAGTACAATTGACTGCCCTTCACGCGATGGAAATGAATCTACGTAAAGCTGGTAACTGCCGCAATAACTGCTAAATGAGCCTGACAAAACTAGAAGCTTACATCCGCTCGTGTGAATACTAGCCTCCACGTCCACAGGGATAGTGGCGCGTGGCAGCGTTACCTGCCAGAGGGTCTTCATACACTGGCACTTCCTACCGTCTGGAATCTGGATCAGCTTCGCTTTCAAAGAACCGAAGTGAATACCTTGGTAACCGCAAAAGTCACGCGAGCTCACAACGCCGCATGCGTG